>BPLR01014251.1:0-114943 GCA_021605095.1 Caerostris extrusa | reverse complement strand
AGCAAAGTAATAGCCAATTAGAAGCATTATCCGTGATTTAATATATTGTTTCATAAACAGAACGTGTTCATGACAGAATAGGTTTCAGTTATCAATTTGAATAATATGATAATCACAGAAATTCTAAACTGGCTATGATAGAATATTACAATATTAAAAAATTAATAAACAATAAGTATTCTAAATTTTAATCGTAACAAAATGCAATGCAACTGTATTGTATGCAGAAATAAATTTTTAAATTTATTCGCTTCGTAAGTATATATGAGATATCCGTTTTTAAGTACATAAATTCTATTTAAAATTATTAGCTTGACAAACTGTAATATACTCGAATTTCAATATAATCTGCCCTACACAAAATATTTATATCGAAAAATTAAAAATTTTACATACAATAATTTGTGGTATAGAAGACATAAAATTGAAAATACTTGTTTTGAAGAGTTGTTTTTACAGAACAAAATGATAAATATTTTAACATTCTCTTATTCCATAACACTTTAAATTATTTTTGTAGTTCCTTAGCAATTCTTCCGTATGAAAAAAATATATGACTTTTTTTCAGAAAAATTATCATTTTACCCAGTTCTGTGGAATAATAACAATTATTTTGAAGTAAATATATTCCAATTTAGAGATCATCAATATTTACTAGATTTTTCGAAAAGAAAAAATACATTATGATATTGAAAACAGTTTAATATTATAGTGCATTTTTATTGAATTTCAACAATGTGCGAAATGTTACGAAATTAAATATACTAGATTAGTTAGCAAAAATAAATCTTTAATCCTATTATTGTCATGAATGTCGAGAAAGGAACTTTCAAATGTAAATTAAATTAATATATTTTTGTTTATGTTAACAAATTTATATGCATTAAATAATCAAATCTTGACAATGTCATAGATGAATGAAGGTATTTTCGTCAATTAATACTATGTGTCAAAAAAGAGCATGGTCATCTCTGAATGATTTACACAATTCACATTGATTCTAATGATAGTTTGTTGCTTTTTACAGCGATTATTTTGGAATATGAAACATTGAAACAATTATTTTAACACATGTTACTACGGGTATTCCAAGGGGTTTCATAGAGAAATATATTTTCTTTAATATACAGAATTAAAGACAATTAAAAATCATGCATTTGTGAATTTTTTAAGGAATTAATAAAAAAGAACGTAGACAATATGTTTTCTATATTTTTATAAAAATAATGTTATTTAAAGGCAAAACATTAAACATACAGGAAATTATGCATAAAACTGTTTTGAATAAGTTGTATTGAAAGAAAAAAATGATAAATTAAAAATATTTCAACTACTTACTAGATCTGATTTTAATTTTTATAACACTATTTTATGCATTTCATTAATATTCTTTCTTAGTAAAGCCCATATAAGAAAAAAAAAAATATATATAATTTTTAAATGTCTTCATTATATCTCATTTGGGATATAAAGCGTTCAGATATGAGCGGTTTCTACATGCAAAAAGTTCTTTAAGATTCATAATTTAATTTTTTATCCTGCATTTAATACATGTCTTGGAAACCCACGTTTAGCTTATATATTTAGAATATAACACCGTATTATAGTGTTGAAAATAATTAATAATTATTTATAAAATTAAAAATAATTAATTAAAAATATAAAAATAATTAATTATAGTGTTAAAAATAATAAATTCCGCGTCGAAATTTAATACAATAAATTATAGAAGAAGAATTGGTAAAAATTGAAGTTTATTATTTTTCAGTTCAAATTGATAGATTCTTTAAATTTTTTTACAGCGTGTGACTGTGGTAGAAATGGCCAATGTAGTTTCGTAAATGGTGCGAAAAAGTGTCAATGCGACGCAGGATTCCTTGAAGACCAGGGAGCATGCAAAGGTAAGAGAAAACTAAATTTTGAAGTGGATTTCCTCCTATATATCTTTGAAAGGATGCAATTGTATTAAAGCAAACTAATAGACAATTAAAGACATTCGTAATTTAATATATTGTTTTAATATTATTTCTTACACAGAACATATTCATGATTGAATAGGTTTCAGTTATCGTTTTGAATAATATGATAATGATAGACATTCTAAACTGGCTATGATAGAATATTAAATATATTAAAATTGTTAAAGAAAATACACAAAAAGTATTCTAATATTAACAGTAACAAAATTTGCATTATATAGTATGCAGAAATAAATTTTAAAATTTATTCGTTCGAAAATTTTTTAAATAAATTTTTCAATGTGGACGTCAAATTACATAATATATCCGTTTTTAGGTAAATAAATCTTATTTAAAATTATTAGTTTCGCAAATTTTAATACACTCGAATTTCAAAATAATCTACCCTACATAAGATATTTATACAGAAAAATTCAAGATTGTGCGTACAAGAATTGGCGGGAAAGTGCACATAAAATTGAAAATACCTGTTTTGAAGAAGTTGCATTAAAAAAAAAAAAAAAACCAAAAGTTTTTTTTGTTTCAAATCCTTACTTTACCTAGTTTTGTGTAATAATAACAATTATTTTAAAGCGTGTATATTCGAAAATTTTGTGTTCTTATGATTTTCTTAAATTTATTTCATAGATTTGAAAACACATATTGAAATTAGAGATCGTCAATATTTATTAGTTTTTTCGAAAAGTAGAAATATACGTAATATTAAAAATAGTTTAATATTAAACTGCATGTTTAGTGAATTTCGACAATGTGCCAAAATTTATGAAATTATATATACAAGGTTAGTTCGTAAAAATTATTATTTAATCCTATTATTGAGATGAAATACCATTATTGATATGATTTTCTTGACATATGTGCTTTTATGACTTTCCTCAAATTTAAATCATTGAATTAAAACATAAATTCTCAATTAGAAATCGACAGCATTTACTACTTCTTTAGAAAAGAAGAAAAAAATGATATTAATAAAAACAATTTAATATTAAAGTGAGTTTATATTAAATATCAACAAAATGTTATAAATATAAAATATAAAAGATTAATTAGTAAACATTAATGTTTAATTCTATTATTGTGATGAATGTCTAGAAAGGATTTTTAAAATGTAGATTAAATTAGTATTTTTAGTTCATGTTAATAAATATATGCATAATAAATAATCCCATTTTGACAAGGTCATAGATTATTTAAGGCATTTTCGTAAATTAATTTTATGTGTCAGAAAGAGAGCGTTGTCATCTCAGCTAGGATTTCCCTTGTTGCATTGATTATAATGGTAATTTGTTTAATATTGCCATTAATAAATTTACCATTATAATCTGCTTTTTGTACCGAATATTTTAGAATATGAAACATTGAAACAATTATTTCAACATATATTACAACGGATATTGTAGGGGTTTCATAAAGAAATATATGTTCTTTAATATACAGAAATAAAAACCATGCATTTTAAAATTTTTAGGGAACTAACGAAAAGGAACATAAAAAATGTGTTTTCCGTATTTCAGTATATAAATTTTATTTAAAAATTATTTGGATCTACAAATTATTACCAATTATAGTTTGAATAAAATCTTTGAATATAATGTTACTTGAAGGCAAAACATAGAAATCGGGCAAACAAAGAAATATTACAGTAAAGTGAGCATAAACGTGAAAACATCTGTTTTGAATAAGTTTTATATAAAGGCAAAAATAATAAATTAAAAATATTTCAACTTCTTATTTCTTCTTTCTTTTATAACCATATTTTAAGCATCTGATTAACATTGTTTCTTCTATACATGAAAAAAAATACTGATTTGTTTAAATTTCTACTTTCTATCGCGTTTGGGATATTAAGCGTTCTGATATGAGCGGTTTCTATGTGCAAAAAGTTCTATAAAATTTGTGCTTTAATTTTTTATCCTCCATTTAATACGTGTCTTAGAAACACACACTTAGTATTTAATATGTAGCACCGTATTAAAATGTTAAAAACAGTTAAGTTTTAAAGATATTGATAAATAATTTTATAAGCCTTTGATATTTAATAAAATAAATTATAGAAGGATAATTGGTAAAAATTAAAGTATATCATTTTTCAGTACAGTTAGATAGATTCTTTAAATTTTTTTACAGCGTGTGACTGTGGTAGTAGGGGACAATGTAGTTTCGAAAATGGTGCAAAAAAGTGTGAATGCGAATCTGGATTCCTTGAAGACCAAGGAACCTGCAAAAGGTAAGAGAAAATTAAATTATTAAGTATATTTCATCCTGTATGTCTTCGAAAGGATGTAAGTTTCTCAAAGCAAAGTAATAGCCAATTAGAAGCATTATCCGTGATTTAATATATTGTTTCATAAACAGAACGTGTTCATGACAGAATAGGTTTCAGTTATCAATTTGAATAATATGATAATCACAGAAATTCTAAACTGGCTATGATAGAATATTACAATATTAAAAAATTAATAAACAATAAGTATTCTAAATTTTAATCGTAACAAAATGCAATGCAACTGTATTGTATGCAGAAATAAATTTTTAAATTTATTCGCTTCGTAAGTATATATGAGATATCCGTTTTTAAGTACATAAATTCTATTTAAAATTATTAGCTTGACAAACTGTAATATACTCAATTTCAATATAATCTGCCCTACACAAAATATTTATATCGAAAAATTAAAAATTTTACATACAATAATTTGTGGTATAGAAGACATAAAATTGAAAATACTTGTTTTGAAGAGTTGTTTTTACAGAACAAAATGATAAATATTTTAACATTCTCTTATTCCATAACACTTTAAATTATTTTTGTAGTTCCTTAGCAATTCTTCCGTATGAAAAAAATATATGACTTTTTTTTTCAGAAAAATTATCATTTTACCCAGTTCTGTGGAATAATAACAATTATTTTGAAGTAAATATATTCCAATTTAGAGATCATCAATATTTACTAGATTTTTTCGAAAAGAAAAAATACATTATGATATTGAAAACAGTTTAATATTATAGTGCATTTTTATTGAATTTCAACAATGTGCGAAATGTTACGAAATTAAATATACTAGATTAGTTAGCAAAAATAAATCTTTAATCCTATTATTGTCATGAATGTCGAGAAAGGAACTTTCAAATGTAAATTAAATTAATATATTTTTGTTTATGTTAACAAATTTATATGCATTAAATAATCAAATCTTGACAATGTCATAGATGAATGAAGGTATTTTCGTCAATTAATACTATGTGTCAAAAAAAAAAAAAGAGCATGGTCATCTCTGAATGATTTACACAATTCACATTGATTCTAATGATAGTTTGTTGCTTTTTACAGCGATTATTTTGGAATATGAAACATTGAAACAATTATTTTAACACATGTTACTACGGGTATTCCAAGGGGTTTCATAGAGAAATATATTTTCTTTAATATACAGAATTAAAGACAATTAAAAATCATGCATTTGTGAATTTTTTAAGGAATTAATAAAAAAGAACGTAGACAATATGTTTTCTATATTTTTATAAAAATAATGTTATTTAAAGGCAAAACATTAAACATACAGGAAATTATGCATAAAACTGTTTTGAATAAGTTGTATTGAAAGAAAAAAATGATAAATTAAAAATATTTCAACTACTTACTAGATCTGATTTTAATTTTTATAACACTATTTTATGCATTTCATTAATATTCTTTCTTAGTAAAGCCCATATAAGAAAAAAAAATATATATAATTTTTAAATGTCTTCATTATATCTCATTTGGGATATAAAGCGTTCAGATATGAGCGGTTTCTACATGCAAAAAGTTCTTTAAGATTCATAATTTAATTTTTATCCTGCATTTAATACATGTCTTGGAAACCCACGTTTAGCTTATATATTTAGAATATAACACCGTATTATAGTGTTGAAAATAATTAATAATTATTTATAAAATTAAAAATAATTAATTAAAAATATAAAAATAATTAATTATAGTGTTAAAAATAATAAATTCCGCGTCGAAATTTAATACAATAAATTATAGAAGAAGAATTGGTAAAAATTGAAGTTTATTATTTTTCAGTTCAAATTGATAGATTCTTTAAATTTTTACAGCGTGTGACTGTGGTAGAAATGGCCAATGTAGTTTCGTAAATGGTGCGAAAAAGTGTCAATGCGACGCAGGATTCCTTGAAGACCAGGGAGCATGCAAAGGTAAGAGAAAACTAAATTTTGAAGTGGATTTCCTCCTATATATCTTTGAAAGGATGCAATTGTATTAAAGCAAACTAATAGACAATTAAAGACATTCGTAATTTAATATATTGTTTTAATATTATTTCTTACACAGAACATATTCATGATTGAATAGGTTTCAGTTATCGTTTTGAATAATATGATAATGATAGACATTCTAAACTGGCTATGATAGAATATTAAATATATTAAAATTGTTAAAGAAAATACACAAAAGTATTCTAATATTAACAGTAACAAAATTTGCATTATATAGTATGCAGAAATAAATTTTAAAATTTATTCGTTCGAAAATTTTTTAAATAAATTTTTCAATGTGGACGTCAAATTACATAATATATCCGTTTTTAGGTAAATAAATCTTATTTAAAATTATTAGTTTCGCAAATTTTAATACACTCGAATTTCAAAATAATCTACCCTACATAAGATATTTATACAGAAAAATTCAAGATTGTGCGTACAAGAATTGGCGGGAAAGTGCACATAAAATTGAAAATACCTGTTTTGAAGAAGTTGCATTAAAAAAAAAAAAAAAACCAAAAGTTTTTTTTGTTTCAAATCCTTACTTTACCTAGTTTTGTGTAATAATAACAATTATTTTAAAGCGTGTATATTCGAAAATTTTGTGTTCTTATGATTTTCTTAAATTTATTTCATAGATTTGAAAACACATATTGAAATTAGAGATCGTCAATATTTATTAGTTTTTTCGAAAAGTAGAAATATACGTAATATTAAAAATAGTTTAATATTAAACTGCATGTTTAGTGAATTTCGACAATGTGCCAAAATTTATGAAATTATATATACAAGGTTAGTTCGTAAAAATTATTATTTAATCCTATTATTGAGATGAAATACCATTATTGATATGATTTTCTTGACATATGTGCTTTTATGACTTTCCTCAAATTTAAATCATTGAATTAAAACATAAATTCTCAATTAGAAATCGACAGCATTTACTACTTCTTTAGAAAAGAAGAAAAAAATGATATTAATAAAAACAATTTAATATTAAAGTGAGTTTATATTAAATATCAACAAAATGTTATAAATATAAAATATAAAAGATTAATTAGTAAACATTAATGTTTAATTCTATTATTGTGATGAATGTCTAGAAAGGATTTTTAAAATGTAGATTAAATTAGTATTTTTAGTTCATGTTAATAAATATATGCATAATAAATAATCCCATTTTGACAAGGTCATAGATTATTTAAGGCATTTTCGTAAATTAATTTTATGTGTCAGAAAGAGAGCGTTGTCATCTCAGCTAGGATTTCCCTTGTTGCATTGATTATAATGGTAATTTGTTTAATATTGCCATTAATAAATTTACCATTATAATCTGCTTTTTGTACCGAATATTTTAGAATATGAAACATTGAAACAATTATTTCAACATATATTACAACGGATATTGTAGGGGTTTCATAAAGAAATATATGTTCTTTAATATACAGAAATAAAAACCATGCATTTTAAAATTTTTAGGGAACTAACGAAAAGGAACATAAAAAATGTGTTTTCCGTATTTCAGTATATAAATTTTATTTAAAAATTATTTGGATCTACAAATTATTACCAATTATAGTTTGAATAAAATCTTTGAATATAATGTTACTTGAAGGCAAAACATAGAAATCGGGCAAACAAAGAAATATTACAGTAAAGTGAGCATAAACGTGAAAACATCTGTTTTGAATAAGTTTTATATAAAGGCAAAAATAATAAATTAAAAATATTTCAACTTCTTATTTCTTCTTTCTTTTATAACCATATTTTAAGCATCTGATTAACATTGTTTCTTCTATACATGAAAAAAAATACTGATTTGTTTAAATTTCTACTTTCTATCGCGTTTGGGATATTAAGCGTTCTGATATGAGCGGTTTCTATGTGCAAAAAGTTCTATAAAATTTGTGCTTTAATTTTTATCCTCCATTTAATACGTGTCTTAGAAACACACACTTAGTATTTAATATGTAGCACCGTATTAAAATGTTAAAAACAGTTAAGTTTTAAAGATATTGATAAATAATTTTATAAGCCTTTGATATTTAATAAAATAAATTATAGAAGGATAATTGGTAAAAATTAAAGTATATCATTTTTCAGTACAGTTAGATAGATTCTTTAAATTTTTTACAGCGTGTGACTGTGGTAGTAGGGGACAATGTAGTTTCGAAAATGGTGCAAAAGTGTGAATGCGAATCTGGATTCCTTGAAGACTGACAGAGATATTTCATTAATGTTTAAAAACCTAGAGAGAAAATTTTAAATACCCCTCAGTAATATTCACTAATTATTAATTAAATGCAATGTCTACGGACGTTGTGTAAGAACAATATTTATGTTTATAGGATATTTAAGATTGGACAATTTGAATCAAGGTAAATTAAAATCAATTTAAAATATGCTTTTTAATTGAGAGCTATCTTTTTGCTATGTGATTTCTATTTGAAAAATTTAGACGCGTTGAAATTTTTTTCTGATCACTTGATATGACAACAGATCTATTTACTTGCATATATCATTTTTGGGCAATAATACTTGATAAATGTTAAGAAAATGTTCCTAATTGTTGTTTTTTTTGTAGAAAATTTTCCAGATATTTCATTAATTTTGGAACCTGACTAAATTTAAATACTTATCTGTTTTAAAATGCTTATAAGGAAATTGGTTCCATGATATTTTTATACTTAAAGTTTGTTTTAGACATCTTTTTTGTGTGATTTTACAGATAAATATTTTTACATACCTGGAAACTATAAAAGAAGGATATGGTCAGAAAATCAATTGTTATTATGTATGTTTTCTTTAAATTTCAGCTTTCACAAAAGGTGGAAGTTTACGTTGTTAAAAATAGAAATACAATTTCAAAGGAAGGCAAATCAATCTTTTTCATGATTACCTGCGTATTTGGGGGATTTTCCTTCTTCCAAGGTGGTTCTTCATTTCTCTAAACCCACATGCTAGCAGTAAATTTAATGTGCCTGAATTTAAAATCGAGAAAGTTAAAATGTGGTCAAAATTATAAAACTCAATACGCTTGTTAAAAAACGGTGGAAAACATGAAACGACGGATAAACATGAACACCTTAGTTCTGAACAGCACAAAATGTCATCATTCACTGAAGGAGATGCAAATTATTATTGACAAAAAATATTTAAAAACTTCCTCAGATCTCTTGGTGATGCATTTACAAAATCTGGACTCACTTGAAGACAATTCAAATACAATTAGAAGAGAAATGAATTGGAAATATGACATCCAAATAGATTATGCTTTATTGTAAACAGCTTTTGAAAATCTCGCCTCATGTAAAAGGAATACCTGTTGGAAGTTAGTTGAAATTTCTTCTCAAATCCATAAATAAAGGCACAAATCATATTTGCAAGTTCGCACGTTACTCGGAAACTTCCTTTATCACACGGTATTCATTTAAATAGCATAAACATGAGATCTAAAAATAAAGAAACAAGTATGTAATTTTTTCTAGAAGTTTATAAGTAGAATTATCCTATATAATGTATATTTTATTATATGTTTTCTTTTTTCGGAAGCAGCCATAGTACCCGCCGATTTAAAAATCAGGGTATGTATCCGCATACATAAGTATGCTATCCTATTGATATGTTTTTTTGCAAGCAGTAATCTCGATTACCATAGCATATCGTAGAAAGACAACACATTATATTGTGAAAAAGGCTAAATCTGGTATTTTTAAAGAAGTGAGATAAATGCTCAGTGATCATATCCACCTTCGTTTTCAATTCTTCTTCAGATTTTACGTTGTGCATCTGTATGGAGGATTACACCACATTCACTGTGAAACCGCAAAAGAGGTAATATCTGAAAAGCAATACTGGCTTTTTCTTTATTTTAATTTAAATTTAAAAATTTAATGCTTTTTTATTTCTCTTAAAATAATTTTATAAAGATGTGAATACATTTTATTAACTTTATTTCAATGATTGTTTTATTTTGGTAATACTCGTTTTATTTCAGTTAGTTATTAAAAAACAATTAAAATTATATTCGCAATGGTAATTTGAATTAACTATATATTAAAAGAGATAATATTAAATATTTTTGCAAAATGCTCTTTTTTATTTATTTAAGGAAAAGTACGAATTATTTTCCGTTTTGAATTAAATTTAGTGAAAACTCATACAGATTGAAGAATACACTCATGTATTGAAGCAGAAAGAAACTAACCTATTCGTCACACAAATATTTAACTTCCCTTTATAAAGGAACTAATAATAATAAAACCTCATTTCCTGAAACGAAAGAAAGAATGAACATTTTTGAAAATATATTTTAAATAAGATTTAGTAATTCAATCTGATGTAAAGACTTTAGTCAGTGCTTTTTTGAGGGAAGATAGTCATGAATCTTCCATTTAAATTTAAATCAATCCTCTGATTTAATTAATGCGTCTTTTAAACTACGTACAAATTTGAGCATATGTAATCATTTAACATATGTACATTCATCCAAAATTTGTAAAAATTGTCGAATCCAAGGATACAATGTGCTTTCACCTGTTTGAGATATCCGTAGGTTAGTTGAACCAAAAAGCAATACACAAACAGCGCGTGTCTAATCCAAGGATACCTTCATCGTTTGAGATGTCTATGTAGGCTTGGTTGAACCAAACAATACACAAACAGCGTGTGTCAGTGTTCTAGTCTGATGACAGATTTGTAAGGACTGAGAGATCGTGAAACCAGTCTCCCAACACTTTACTTTTTATTATCAATGATCCAACGCACAAATGGCCCTATGGGCCATGAAACAACATTGAGAGATTACTCAGAGAACAAGATCTAGCTCGCGATATGCACGTTGGCCCTCAGCCCCAAACATGGTCAAGTGCAATTGCAAGTGCTACCGGTATCATTCTAAATTTTCACTGTCTGGAGTAGAGCTGCTTTTATTGTTGAATGCCATTCAGTATTTGGCCACGATTACCAGTAAATATTTTTTTATATATTTATATGGAACTGATGTCGGACGTTTAAAACACTTTCCACGTATCTCAATAAGTATTAGTAATTTTTTTCCCAGCCGGACTCTTTGGATTTCATTTGTGGCTCTTTGAAAGCGCAGTAACACATTATCGACAATTTACGATTCTTTTGTACTTCATTTTAATTCACGCAATTATTCACACACAAGCAATCACTTTACTGATTTTATTTGAGATTGAAAAACTTTTCTAGTCGGATATATCGTCGTTCTCTTTGTAAGTAATACTTGCATTCTCATATGCAAGTAATTTTAACGACTCAGAAATGTTGCATTTTAATTGACAATTCAAGAGAAATTCCACTGAGAATAATTCCCTTTTAATTTGTCCTCCTAGAAATTTTTAAACAATGCAATCAGAGTATGGATTTGAGAACAAAGACAGTTTGATAAATTATACTTCTTCTTCTTCTTTTTTTTTTTCTAGCAGCTTCCATTTTTAAAAAATATCTGTTAGAACGGTTTTTCATTTTTTACAAAAGACAATTTTGCTCATAGACGGATTAAATGTTTTGGCTCATTATTGTAATTTAAACTTACACAACTGCATTACCACTAACAAAAATCATTTATGTGTATAATTGTAAACATAATCTGTATTCTATTTTAAATAACTCTTGCTGAAAAAAATAAAATTGATTTTTTATTTAGCTTTTAGCCCTACTACGAGAACTACTACAACATTTCCTCACGTCAACTCCACGAAGTAAGATTTAATTTCCTGTGTAAATCTTAACACCTTGCTAAAAACATGTTTTTACTTATTTGTACTTGTTGGAAACTCAAAAGATTTTTTTAAATATTATTCAATAATTATTAATAAAACATAATGTCTACTGAATGTGTGTAAATACAATATTTATGTATGTTAGGATAGTAAAAAAGAAAATGTAAATGTAATTGAAAATTATATGCGGTATAACAAAGAATAATTAGAAATATAATATACTTTGCAATAAAAATAAGAACATTATTTTAACTTGTATATTTTACCCATTTATGAAAGTTTAAATAGGGATCAATTCTAAATGCTTGCAAGTTTAAAAGATCTAGTTAACTATATCAATGAGTTATAGGTATTTAACTTCTTTTTAACAAACAGAATTAATCACAAATGAAGAAAGAGTAATTTAATTGAATTAGAGAAATATCGAAATATTAATTCACTGAAAACAAAAAATGTATTTTTGAATAAACTGTCTTTTTTGATTGTTTCAGGTCATGATTGTGGAAAATACTCCTACTATTGCTACTTGGATACAATGGACCGAAAACTTTGCTTATGTCACTTTGGATACTTGCCAATGAATGCTGGATATTGTTATGGTATTTATTTAGCACTAGATTTAAATTAATATAATTTATTTGTATTTATTCTTTATATTTAAGTTCATGTTCTACATTTTCTAAAATCCAATATGCATAAATAACTAAACGATAAGACAGGAAAATAAATAATGACGTTCGTATGTGTTTTTCCACAACTGTTTCATTCCTCGTTAATAAAATATCCAGCTCCTTTCAAAGGAAGAACAAAAATCACTTTTGTTCATGCTTACCTGTATTTGGGGAGTTTTTTTCAAGGTGGTACATTTTCTAAACTCCATTATGCTAAAAGTACTCTAATGTGTCTGAATTTAAAATCGGGAAAGTTAAAAATGTATCAAAATTAAATACCTACCACGCGTGTTAGAAAAATGGAAAACGCCAAACAAAGTCCAGGAGAAATTGATATTTATTATATCTGGTTTACTTTACATATCTATATAATACATTGGTATTGACACCATCATTTCCAGGGAGATATATGTTAGTAATTTTCGCAGAGTAATGATTTTCCCCATCATCGGTGGATAAACCGAACACCTTAGTTCCTGAACAGCCAAAGGTCTCTTTCCGTTCACTGAAGGAAATACAAATTATTATTGACAAAATATTTAAAACCTCAGATCTCTGATGATAGATTTAAAAGTCTGGATCACATGCAAAGACATTTAAATAATCAAGAGATTGAATGCAGAAATATGGCATCAAAATAGATTATACTTGGTTGTATCAGAATATCGGAAAATCTCGCGTCATGAAAAAGGAATACCTGGTGGAAGTTAGTTGAATTGTCTTCTCAACTACATAAATAAATGCAATAAATCATTACTTTTGCAAGTTCACTGTTAATGTGAAAATTTTTCCTTTTGTCACATGTATATTTTAAATTGCATAAAACATGAAATCTAAAATGTAAAGAAACAAAAAATGTAATTTTTTAGAAGTTTGTAAGTAGAATTATCATATATAAAATATATTTATTATTATATGTTTTTTTTTGCAGATGATACCTGATTTAAATAACGTATATCATAAAATACATTATATTGAAAAGCAATTCTTTAATATTTTTAGATATAATGTTTCTAATTACAATCCAATTATTTTTTAGTTTTATTTATTGTATTTTAGAGGAATACACGACATCTACTGTGACCTAATCAAACAAGAGGTAAATAACATCTGAAAAAGTAATACTATTTGTTTTAAATTTTAATTTAAATTTTAAATGATGCTTTTTGAATTATTTAAAATAATTTTTTAATGATGTTCAATAAATTGTTAACTTTTTTATTTTAATGACTGTTTTATTTTGAGAATTCGCGTTTTTATTTTCACTTAGTTATTAAACAAAATTAAAAATTATATTTCGCGATTGTTACTCCTGAATTAACTACATTTTCAAAGAGATAATACTAAATAGTTTTGCAAACATAATTGTTTAACCAATTATTGTATTCAGTAATTCAATCTTTTCTGATAAGACTTTTAGTCAGGATCTTTCGAGAGGAAATATCTGTCGAACTTGCCATTTAAATTTAAATCAATATACTTGCTTTTGATTAATGCGTCTTTTAAACTACGTGCAAATTTGAGTATATGTATCCATTTAACATATGTGCAATTCATCCAAAATTTGCAAAAATTGTCGAATCCAAAGATACAATGTGTCTCATCGTTGAGATGTCCATAGTCTTGGTTGAACCAAAAACAATACACAAATAGAGTGTCGATCTAGTCCTGATGACAGATTGTACAAAATGAGCCAGCCTCATTCACGACACTTTACTTTCTATTATCAATGATCTGATGCAAAATGGGCCTCTATTGTAAAATGAACAACACTGAGAGATTACTCAAAAGAACAAGATCTAGCCTCGCGATATGCATCGTTGCCCTCAACCCCAAATATGGTCAGCGTACTGTAGTGCTATCGGTATCATTCTCACCACTGTCTGGAGTAGAGCTGCTTCATTGTTGAATGCCATTCAGTATTTGGCCACGATGACCATTTGTAAATATTTTTTATATATTTATAAAGAACTGATGTTGGATATTAGTTTAAAAACACTTTCCACCTATCTCAATAAGTATTTGTAATTTCTTTTCCCAGCCGCAACTCTTTGGTTGTCATTTGTGGATCTTTGAAAAACGCAATAACACGTTCGCGATAATTTCTATCCGCTGTACTACATTTTACCCCGCAATTACACATTCCTACAGTACCTGCCCACACAAGCAATCACTTCTACTGATTTTTATTTGAGATTGAAAAAAACTTTCTAGTCATATATATTGTCAGTTCTCTCTAGTAAGTAATATTTACAATTCATAAACAGGTAGCTCTGTGCTACCCAGAATGTTGCATTTTTAATTCGATAATTGAAGAGAAATTGGAAAGAAATTCCACTGAGAATACTCCCTTTTTAATTGTCCTCCTCCTGAAATTTTTACAAAACAATGTACCTGAGCATGATTTGAAAACGAAGAAATTTCGTGGAATTAGGCTTTCCTTTTTTTTTTTTCTTTTCCTTACTTCTCCGATTATAAAAACATCGCGTGCTAGACAGAAAGTTTTCCTATGTCACGGAGTGCTGACTTTTGCCCTGATAGGCAGAATATCGAAATGTTTTCGCCTAATGTAAATGTAACCCGTAGCAGACACTTACAAAACTGACTTTTCTTGTACTTTGGCTTTGAGCCCTACCACTGATGTCCACAACTCCCAAACTCCTGCTTCTTCCGTCAACACCACGAAAGTAGAAAGATGGAGGGCCTCACGAGGAAATGCTAAAAACCATTCTAGAAAACGTTTTTTTAAACAACTTGTACTTTGTTGGAAACTCAGTACAGCTGTGCTGTAAATTGCGTTATTCACTCGACCATATTACTTGAAACGGACGCCTCTGAGGACGCTGTTAGTAAGTACAATATTTTTCAAGCATGATTGGATAACAAAGGAAATCTAAATGTACTGAAAGATATATTGAAGGTATAATTAAGAATTTATATAATATATTTTGAAATAAATATTATTTTAGATTAAGAAAATTGAATTAATGTAAATTTGCACAAAAATAAAAACATTATTTAACTGGTATATTTTACCATTTCTAGTTTAAATAGTGATCAATTCTAAATGATTTCAAGCTTAAAATATCTAAAACTAATAGAATACCTGTAGTTATTCAGGGAATCACTTGACAAAGGAAGAAACAGGTAAATTATTAATAAAAGAAATATCAGAAGGAAAATTAATGTTCAGAAAAACAAAATGTTTTTTGAAACAGAAAAGTCAAATGAATTAATTACCATTAACGAAATTGTTATAAAGAAGAAACATTACTATGAATTTTATTAACGTACGTTAAAATCTTAAATCGATAGATTTGTATTAGTTACTATTGAGTAGAAAAAATTTAAACTAACATCATGTCCTAAAAGAAATGTAAGATTTTTTAAAGGAAATTTAAATGCAAAATAAAGTTTAGAATAATTAAATTTCTAGTGACTTAATAAGAAATTAGATGCTGTAACATATTGGGAAAAATTATAAATTAATTTACATTAAATAAAGTATAATTTGAATTAGTTACTTTTAAAGAGACATCAAAAGTATTAAAAGAAGAAAAAAACTTCTCTCCAAAACCCCTCTATACAGATGAACACTCAATAGCACGTCACTTCTAGTAGCGAGGGGTTTCTAAGATGTCACTTCCACTCAGAATGCAGCACCTACTACTTGTGTATTTATCAAATTAAAGATTTATTTTCGATATTTTGAGGAACAGTACTCACAGTGTTGAATTTATATATACAACCCACCTGCTTAAATCTTGGTTTTCCTGGGGCGTAATCCAAAAGTGCGATTCTTGTTGGAGAGTCTCAGTTTCTACCATCTTGCTGAACATGGTTGCTTTTAACCCGATTCTTTATTTGTGCAAGGGTTTGACCTTGTACTTATTCAGATAAATGATGCTATGTGCTCATAATAGCTATCTTAAAATTTTTCTACGCGCTTTCTGTTTGAAAAACTTTAGACGCTTTAAAAAAAGTGTTTCTGATCACTTGTTATATGACATCATCTCCATCACTTTTCATATGCTATGTTTGGGCAATATTACTTTATTTCGTAAATGTTAAAAAAATGCTCTTAATTTTGGTTTCTTTTAAACACAATTTTCCAGATATTTCGTATACGTTTGAAACCCAGAGTAAATTTAATATCTTATCTGTTTTAAAATGCTTATAAGGAATTTGGTTATCGTATTTTTTTATACTTAAGGTTTATTAATTGAGACTATCTTTTTATGGTTTTAGGCTGCGATTGTGGAAAATACTCTTACTTTTGCTACTTGATACATTGGATCGCAAACTTTGTCTATGCCACTTTTGGATACGTGCAAATGAATGGCTTTTGTTATGGTATCGTATTTAGCACTAGATTTGACTTTAATATAATTTATTTATAATTATTCCTATATTTAAGTGCATGTTTTACATTTTATTAATACAGATAAATAACTAAATAATATAAGAGGAAAATAATTAATGAAGTTCGTATGTTTTCTTCTTCAGTTTTCTTCTTACGTTATTCAATATCCAGCACTTTCAAAGGAAGGACAAATCACCTCGGTTCATGCTACCATTGATGTCACATTGAAAACTTCATAAGAAATCGATTTTAATCAATTTCGTTGTTTAATCAATTTTCAATTTTGTTGCTTTTAAGAAATTTCTATTAACGGCAGGAAACTCTAGATGCTTCTCTGAATCATTGTACCCTGTGCAAAAAGCCCAATTGCACATTTAAGGGGTTCTTGTTTAACTGCACCATAACCGGCAGCCGACGACTCGAGTGAACAGAGAACAAAAGTTTTTTTTTTATTTCCAACGCGATTTGCACCAGTTATATTTTCTGTCGATTCCTAAATGAATCAGGGATTCTCCTGGATTGAAGAGTGATCTTTTCTGCACCCTGCTTATATGTAACACAAAATAGGTCGATGAAATTGAAATTGAATGCGATATGAGAATTTGAAGTAGAAGATGAAGAACCTTTCTGGCTGGGTTTTTATATCTTGAGTTTTTCGACTGCTACTACTCTACACCACACCACATCACTGTTCCTAGAGCTGGGTTGCCCGTTTACAGCTAGCGAATAATGCGAGTGAGAAGTCTGATTTGGGCTCTGTGAAGCTTTCTACAGTCGTATGAGATCATGACCTACGGCTTAAGCTGGATTACGAACCACTATAAACATTCATGGAACCACCAAGACTCGAGCCTGAAACCTGTGGCGCCGTGTGTTAGAACACTTGGCCATTCAGGCCGCTGAGTTTTCCGACTCCTGGAATTCTGGTCAGATCGATATTATTGAATTGAGGCGAAATTCTTAAATCTTATGTACTAAATTTGTCCAATGGGACCATACGTCCGAAACAAAATTACTTTTATGAATTATTAAAAGAGTAGTCCTATTTTAAGCCCCATATAAATTTACAAATAAACAGAACATTTGTTTTAAATACATAACCCAATATTTAATTATTCTTAACTAGTTTCATATTTAACGTCAAGCAATTTTATTATTATTTTATCCATTTTATCATTTAAAATTAGCCCACAAAATATGATTTAAATTTTCATTTTCTTAGCTGCAACAACCACTTCTGTGGTCACTACTGAAGAGCCAAGAACAACGGCGCCTACGACAACTTTGAGAGGTAAATGAAAAAATTTTTGGATTTTCTAAAATTCATTCATATATTTGTGTTCGATAAACTATTATTAATATTATTATTTGGAATTACTATTACCACTCTAAACTGCATACGATAATTTAAATGATGAACTAAATTTCTAGACACAAGTTAACAACCCTAGAATCAAACGTTTTGTAGTGCATTTTATATGAGGTAAACAAAATGTTGGAGAAACACCTTGGTAGTTAATTAAATTTATTTAATATTGCGGTATATCCATTGCCTCCATCGCAGTACGCAAGTGTTGGCGCAGAAAATTTCACTACAAACTACAATGTAATCCGTTTGGTATATACATAAGCGTATATCCCCTCTAACCATTAGCATTAAGTGATTGACACTTGACATATTAATCAAAAGCGTCGTTCACTATTAGCCCATTCCCATCATTCACTATTAGCCCTATTATTCACTATTAGCCCATTCCTTTAACAGCATGCAGTACTCAACTGCTGCAAATGATCCCACACCAGTGTAAGTGATCCATCTCCAATAGCGAAAAAATCATAGTCCCAGAGACTTCTATATTAACTTATGTTATATACTACTGTGCCCAAAAAGTAAAGAAAGTTTTTAATTAAAATTTCCCGGGCATATAGAATTTTAATTTTTTTTTCTATTCTAGGTTTTCGCCACCGTTCTTGACATCTGAGTGAAAATGGCGTCAAAATATTCATTAGTGCTTGAGTTACGCTTGGCTTTGTGAGACGCTAAAACTGATTCCGGCTTTTAAATGTACTAAATTAATTGACCAAAGAACTTGCATTAAATTTTATTTGCGGAAACTTATAGAATGGTGCATAGAGGCATTCGGTGAGCTATTCTATATCGGAATGAAATGTTTAGAAGTGGTATGAACAGTTCAAAGAAGACAGAGAACTTCTGTCTGTTCCCTAAACTCAAAAGACCACTCCGAAGACTCATTGGATCGATTGAAGAGATTCAACGTGAATCGCCGCGCGTTTTGAAGGCCATCCCTTCCGATGACTTTTTAGCATGCATTGAGAATTGGAAAAAAAAAGTTGGCGTAAGTGCATACGGAGAGAAGGATTACTTTGAAGGCGATGAAATAAATTTGAGCAATAAATAGAGAGTTTTTGAAAAAAAATTGAGATTGATCTTTCTTTTTGGGCAGTAGTATACAACCCACCTACTTAAATTTTAGTCGTCTTGGGCCGTAATTCAAAAGTGGTTCTTCTTTTAAAATGCAATTTACAGTTCTTCATGAGAGAGTCACAGTTTCTACCATCTTGCTAAATATGGTTGCTTTTAACTCGATTCTTTAATTGTCCAAAGGTTGGCCTCGTAATTATTTAGTGATTTTTTAGCGTAAATGTATTTCTGATCACTTGTTTTATGACATATTCTTCATTACTTTGCATATGTCCTTTTTGGGCAATAATACTTTATTGCATAAATGTTAGGGAAATCTTCCTAATTTTTTTGTTTTTGAAACAAAAGTTTCCAGATATTTCATTAATGTTTGGAACCAAGAGTATTTTTAAAATCTTATCTGTTTTAAAATGCTTATAAGGAATTTAGTTATGGTATTTTTTAAACTCAAGGTTTATTAATTGAGAATATCTTTTATAGTTTTAGGCTGTGATTGTGGAAAACACTCTCACTCTGCTACTTGGACACAATGGATCGCAAACTTTGTTTATGCCACTTTGGATACGTGCAAATGAATGACTTTTGTTATGGTATCGTATTTAGCACTAGATTTAACTTTTAATATAATTTATTTATAATTATTCCTATATTTAAGTGCATTTTTGCATTTCATTAATACAGATAAATAATTAAATAATATGAGTGGAAAATAATTAATGAAGTTAGTATGTTTTCTTCTTCAGTTTTCTTTACTTACGTTATTAAAATATCCAGCACTTTCAAAGGAAGGACAAATCACCTCGGTTCATGCTTACCGTTGATGTCACATTGAAAACTTCATAAGAAATCGATTTTAATCAATTTCTTTGTTTACTCAATTTTCAATTTTGTTTGCTTTCAATAAATTTCGTAGGTCTTTTGAAGCCATGAAACTCTAGATGCTTCTCTGAATCATTGTACCATGTGTAAAAAGCACAATTGCACATTTAACATAAAGAAGAAAAGCCTTTTGTAAGCTGGGTTCTATTCCTTGAGTTTTCCGACTACGACTACTACACCACACCCCATCAATGTGCCTAGAGATGGGTTGCTCCTTTACAGCCAGCGAATGATGCGAGTGAGAAGTCTGATTGGCTCCGTGACGCTCTACAGTCATATGAGATCTTTGACCTACAGCTTAAACTGGATTCCGAACCAATGTAAACATCCAAGGCACTACCAGCACTCGAACCCGAAACCTGTGGCACCGTGTGAAAGAGAGCTAGACACATTTGGACATTCATGGCTCTGCGTTTTCCGACGGGTGGAATTCGGGTCGGGATCGATATTATTGAATTGAGGAGAAATTCTAAATTAATCGTATATACTAAATTTGTCCAATAGGACCATACGTCCAAAACAGAATTACTTTTATGAATTATAAAAAGAGTAGGGCTATTTTAAACCCCAAATAAATTTAAACAAAACAGAAAGATTTGTTTTAAATACATACCACCAATATTTAATTCTTCATAACTAGTTCCGTATTTAATATTAAGCTATTTTATTGTTATTTTATCCATTTCATCATTTAAAAATTAGACCACAAAATATGATTTAATGTTTTCATTTCCTTAGCCGCAACAACCACTTCTGTGGTCACTACTGAAGAGCCAAGTACAACGGCGCCTACGACAACTTTGAGAGGTAAAAGAAAAATTTTTTTTTGATATTTTGAAATTCATTCATATATTTTATGTCCGATAATATTAAGTCCGATAATTATTAATATTATTATTTGGAATTACTATTATCTCTCTAAACTACATACGATAATTTAAATGATGAACTGAATATCTAGACACAAATTAAAAACCCAGGAACCAAACGTTTTTTAGTTCATTTTATATGTGGCAAACAAGAAGTTGGAGAAACACCTTTGATAGTTAATTAAATTTATTTAATATTGTGGGATCTCTCGTTGCCTCCATCGCAGAACACAAGTGTGGATTAGAAAATTCAACTACAAACAACAATGTAATCTGTTTAGCATATACATAAGCGTATATCCCCTCTAACCATTAGCATTAATGACTGGCACTTGACATATTAATGGAATTAGATGTTCGGTTACCTTTTATAACCTCCATCAAAAACTTCTGCGATGGCGTAGAAAACAAATAAAAACACAATAAGATACAAAAGTTCAACCAGTTGCATAAGAGTAGATGTAGTAGCGCCTTCTATGTTTAGTAGTGTTGAAAATATTTCTGGAAAGCTTTGTACAGCATCGGCCCAGCCACTTGCCCAGCACTACTAACTTTGCTACAAATGATTCCTCTCAAATGGATTGTGGTGAAACACTTGACACCAATATATTTGAAACTGCATTCATTATCATTTGAATCACAATTTGAGCTTTAAAATTCTCATCTAAAACTTGAATTATTTATTAAAATATTTTAATTAATGCACATGCATGTTAATTTTGAAAATGATGAAGTCTGGTATTTTCTGAAAAAAATTTATTAAAGAGTCGTATACACATCAGCCGATTTACTTTTAGCACAAGTAACTTTGCTACAATGATCAATATCAAGTGGTTTGAGAAGAAAGCATGATATCAAAAAGATTCGAAACTCTATGCATTATCATTTTGAATTTTAATTTGAGCTATCGAAATCATATCTAAATTTTTAATTATTTATTAGAATATTTTCATCAATGTTTATGGAATCTATTTCATTATTTTTTTTGTGTATCTAGATTGTTACTGCGGAATAAATTCTCACTCTTGTCGCCTCAATTGGTTTGGCCGCAAAATGTGCGATTGCTATCATGGATATGAACAAGTGGATGACTATTGCCTTGGTAACAACATCTCTTTTTTTCAAAACTTTGATTATTAATTATTAATTATTTTATAAATTATAAAACTCTACAAATTTATCCTTCAGAAATTAATTATTGAAATGTTGTACAATGTATATATGTAATTAAATACGTGTATGCAATTAAATAACCTGAATATTTTAGATTTTTTTTTGTTATACGCTTTACATTGAAATCATTATTTTGTAAATATCTTTAAAACCCGCATTCGCAAATTCAAATAGTTTATTTATAAATAATCATATTATGATTGAAGTTTTCAGTACAATTTATAATTTCTATATAATTAAAAATCTAAATTTTTTATAAATTTTCTATATAATTCATTAGCTTACAATTTATCTGTAATTTATAATATTTTCTTAAAATTCTAATCTAATATCGAATGAAAAACTGTTAAAAAATTAAATCGTTATATATCAGTATTTTAAATATTGATTACTGAAATGGAAATAAATTTTAATATTTCTGAACCAATGTAATATTAAGCATTTTTTCCATTATCAGTGTTCTATGAAAAAATGTATGCAAACTGGCAAATGATTAATATATCTTACTGTTAACTGGTTTAACGTAAAAAAAAGCACTTACTAACAGTCATACAATTCCTACGCTATCTCTTTCAAAATAAAGTCTATGTTTTCCATAATCGGATTGCAAATAACACTTACTTTACTGGAATCCCAGATTCGCCCCAATAAAGTAAATTTTCTTGTCAAAAACCAAAAAGCAATCATTTCTTTTAAAAACACAATAACAGCCATCTTTATTTTTCATAGAATAACAATAACGTTGCCAGTTTCAGCTTAACTAAACATTAACACACGGTGTAATTATAATTTAACACTACACGTGCAAATATGACAACTGGGCTGTAGATCGTGACTTGTTGCATTATAATTGTCCGAGATTTGGGGAAATTTTTACATTTGTTACTACCGATGTAGGCAAAGTACAAAACTATAACATACTAATATTAATGAATACATAAGTTTTTCAAGTTTTTCGTCAGATATTTTTCTTTTGTATCTCACATTTCATTTTGAAATTCGTCTTTTAGAATGATCAATGCTTGTATTAAAATCTAAAATTATAATGACTCTGCTAACAGTTTTATTGTATTTTGTTCATCAACTATTTATAAAAGGAAAGTGTATGACTGAGACATAAATGACAATAAACATTACTAAGTAATTAATTAGAGTATACATAATAATAATTATTTGTGTGTATAACTTTTAAAATTAATAGAAATATTAGAAATAATTGCTAATTTAATTAAAAATTTGTTTTTGCTTTGCTTAAGTAATAGTTTGTAATTAATATTTTATCTAAGCATCCTTTTCAAACATGTTTAAAAAACATACAAAATTCTTATTTTTTCCCCTTTTAGCAAGGACTACCACTGAAAGGCCAGTAACAACTGAAAGAGGAAAAGAATAAAAATACTAACTCTAATTTTTAGTTTCTTT
The DNA here is from genome assembly GCA_021605095.1 of Caerostris extrusa. Lineage (NCBI taxonomy): Eukaryota > Metazoa > Arthropoda > Arachnida > Araneae > Araneidae > Caerostris > Caerostris extrusa. Next base: position 91,128 of record BPLR01014251.1, on the reverse strand, counting down.
TTTAAACAAACTTGCTTATTTCACTTCCATATTGCAAGTGAATAAGTGCACAGTTCCTTTTACACAATTTGATCTAAAGTTTGTCATGAAATTTCCAATTAATACTTCGTGTTGTTGACATAATTTTCATTGTTATACGTCTAACAGATTAATTAACACTATAATCATTTGTGAAATATTTCATCATTATTCTTTAAGAAATAGACAGAAACTGAAAAAAATTATTATTTTTTTTTATATGTTGATAATTTTCATTAATCGTTTTGATTGAGAAAAAATTATAAAAATTATAAAATATTATAAATAGAAAAAATTATAAACAAGTAAAACCATTAACTTATATTTAAGTTAAGTTTTACTTAAGTTTTTTGAGTAGGAAATAAGTTATTAGTTTCTGTTTACCTTACATATATTTGTTACCATTAAAAAGCAAAAACATGGTTTTATGTTAAAGAAATGTTTTACTGTTAAGCTCTTTTTATTCAGTTATAAATTCACTATGAAAATTGCAAATAAAAATATTCCACACTTTTGTAGTGCAACTAGTTTCAATAGTTTTAGATGCCCATTATTGTAACTACTACTGATAAAAAAAAATCGACATTTTTTGAAGCCAATTGGTACAGAGGTTTATAATATCATGTCATTAAGTCATTAAAACGATTACATATTATACCTTGGTCGATTAAAAGTTGAATAGGAAGTAGTCTATTCATTCTCGATAGATTACTTTTGTGCGAATCCACATTTTGTTGGCTATGTTTGTTAAAAAGAATTAGTAGGCGAGTTACCACATTAGATTATATTTGTGTTAAATTGGTGACTCTACTTATAGTATTAAAACATAGGTAGAAATTATATGTGCTGTGTTAAGAGGAAGACTTGGACAAATGGTTAACATCAGATTAGAGTTATCTTGTTGTTATATATAGCACAAATGTGCACAGAAATGTAAGAATTTGGCTTATACGACCATTCCCCGGTGTACAATCCCATTAGAAGCTTTAAAAAGTTAGTAGAGGGCTAAATTAATAACATTTAAATAACATGACATCAAATTACACTCTCATAGCGTTTCTACCAGACTACTTCTGTCCAGAAGAATAATTTATTCGCTGCATATGCTAGAAATGAAAAGGGAGCAGTTGACGAAAGCTGATTTGGCATGGTGAGCAAGCGCCTTGACTGCGCAAGCAGCCGCTATCTTCTATCCTGTTTCAGTAGAAAGATGACGAAAAAAAAAAAAATGAGGAACGCTTCACGATTTTGCGTGTCATCCCTGCGCAGGGGCCATGCTAATCTTCTCTGTATTGCTTCAATTTTAGTATATGTACTACCGAAGCAAGTGTTCCGAACCACTAATAAATATCGATATAGATGCGAACATCCCTTCTGTGGTACCAAAGGCCAGAAAATGTGGAACGCTTCACGCATGGCCCCTGCGCAAATATTCTCTGTATCGTTCCAATTTTAGTATATGTAATCCCGAAGCTAGTACCAGTTGAACAAAGGTTATGCTCCACTTTTTTCATATGAAATGGATGGTACATCTTGTGAAGTAGCAGAATTTGTTGGATTTAAAAGATTTGATCATTCTTCGCAACTTGTTGTGAGGCAAAAACTCGGAACGAATTCAACAAATTCCTACAACGCTTGAAGTACGCGATGTATATTTTGAGAATTATTACTTAATTCGTAATATCAGTATTTATTTTTTTTTATATATTCACTAATTTTTGGCATATAAAAGACACGATAAAATGCTTTTCCGTTTATAATTAGGAAGTCCTTTTTACTTTTTATTTTGCGCAGATTGTTACTGTGGTGAAAATTCACACTCATGCAATTTCGATTGGTTTGGGCGAAAAGTATGCAATTGCCGCTATGGATATGTCCAAATGGATGGCTATTGCTCAGGTAAAATGTCTAATTTTCCAAATTAATTAAATTTTCTAAATTAAAAAATTTTCCTTTTAAATATACACTCATGCCCATAAATTAAGAATAATGAAGTTCAGGCAAAGAAAGAGACAGAAGCAAAACAAATTTGACTTATTTGTAAAGTCTATTTATTAAGCAAAAGGCAAAATGCTATATGTTTGAAAAAGATGCTATATGTTTGACATAATTAATAAAAATTGCTTTTTTTTTATTCCCTGGAGCAAATTTCAAAAAGAACCCATTTACAAAAACAGTATAACATGGTTAGTATGATGGTTAATATGGAGTATTTCTCCCGGACGATGCAATACTGGCCTTACAACGACTAGGCATGCTGAGTATCAAATTATCAATCTGATCTTGGGGAATATTACACCACCAATAAAGCAATGCACTCCGAAGTTCCGGTTGACAGGAAGGAGGGGGTTGACGGGCTGTAATTCGTCGGCCAAGCATATCTCACACATGCTCTATTGGATTCAAGTCCGGTGAGTATGCTGGCCAATTCATACGGGTGATATCCTCCATTTGGAGGCATTCGTCTATAATGTTTGCACGGTGAGGATGGGCGTTGTCATCCATAAACAGAAATTCAGCACCCATGGCGCCCCGAAACGAACGTACATGTTGTTCCAGAATGACATCCCGATAGATGTGGCCTGTCATCGATACACTCTGAACATGCAGGTCAGTTCTGGAACCAAGAATAATTCTTCCCCAAACGAGCCATCCTGCAAAACCGTAACGGTGCCGTACAATGGTGTTCTCTTGGTGGTAACGGGTACCTGGCGCTCTCTATATGAAAGTCCGGCGAAAATCAGACTGCAAACTAAACCTGATTCGTCGGAAAACATCACACAAGACCAGTGTTGCGGTGTCCCCAATGCATGCTCTCTACTCCAGGTTAATCGCAGGCGACAGTGAGTTGCGGTAAGTGGAACACATCTAGGAACCAGGCCTACGAGCAAATAGACCAATGTGCCCTAAGCGTCTGTACACGGTCTGCCTTGAAACTGTCGTACCGGTAGCTGAAGAGAGCTGACGAGACAGGTCTGATGCTGTGCTCCGTCTGTTTCTTTTGGCACTAACTGCTGAATACCGGTCCTCATTCGGCGTTGTAACTCGGGGGCGACCTGTGCTGTAACATCTACTCACATTACCATCTTCTTGGAATCGTTGCCAAAGCCTGGAGATGACATTCTGGGCGATTCCAAGTTCCTCGGATACTTCCAGCTGGGTACGTCCACATTCCAGTCGTCCGACAATTCTACCACGTAAAAAATCATCCAAATGCTTCCTTTGTGCCATAACTATGCGGTTATTGCACTGAAAGGCTTTTAAAGCGCTTGTGAACAATTTTACTTCTTTGCCACCATTCCTTATATACCCCTCTTACACTCGTCATTGTGACGTACTATCCGCTCCTTCTGGTGGTTTCCTGTAATTTGCATATTCTTCTTCAAGATGTATGTGGTAATACTACAGGTGAAATTTTTATTTTAGAGTTCAATTTCTGTGGGATTCTGAATTATCCTTAATTTATGGACATGAGTGTATTATTAACTATTTTTTCATTATTGTAGTTTCTTCAACGGTATTCAGTAATATTGTAAGTTTAATTTGAATAACATTTTATGAATTTTTGTTTATTATAAAAATTAATTATTCATTACCTTTCTATTTAATACGATTTTTAGTTTTCCTCATTATAAAAATTGGTAATAATTTAAAATTAAATAACTAAACTACTAACTATTTACGTATATGAAATGTGATTTAACATGAATAAGAGAGTTTTGAAAATTATCTAATAACAGATTACACAAAAATGTACTGCAATAAGAATGCTAACAATATTCCTTTTGAATGTTAAAAGTATTCAATGGAGAGTTTTTTGCATAACGTTTTTTTAATCGTCCGATAATTTTTCTTCTTAGCGCTTATGCTCCTAGGAAATATTGTAGCTATTGCGCATGCGTATCTTTAATACTGCACTACTCATCTATTCCTATGAGCATGCGCGTTAGGAAGAAAATACCGGACGATAAAAAACGTTATGCAAAAACACTAATATATCAATGCACTAACCGTAAACTATTACTAGAAGAATTTCATATGCACATAAAGTGGAATATATTAACCAGTAGAATATAATAAATTTGTTGCCGCTTAATTGCTTGCATGTTCTTAAATTATTTTAAATTTACTATCAAATTGTTTTTTTTTTTTCTTTTTTGTCTGGGCACAGTAGATTAAATTCAAGTTCTTTTGTAGAAATATGCAATGACGACAAGTGTTTGTACGGCAAGTGTCAAGTTATGGGATATGGATATGAATGCAGGTAAGATAACTTCACATATTATTTCTCAACATGTGCATCGTATATTTCTTTCTAAGTATTTTAACCTTATAATTTAATCTTATAATTGTAATGATGGCATATGATTTAAAATGATTTAGATTTTAATATATATATATATATATATATATATATATACCTCTGGCTATACTTTTTACGCCGTCTTCACAATACCAATGTCATCGTCATATTTGTGGACAATTTCTCATTATATTGCAAGCACCATTACCACATCTGATTCCTTTGGACTTTTCCTGACATCTAAACGAAGTGATGTATTGAATCTCATACTGCAGAATGAGTTGTTCACCTGCATGCAGCCTTCAGTTTTGTGGGCAATAGTCTGCTGGATTATTTACAAATAGACGATAGGGCAATGGCAATGTTGAGCAATTCCCTATATAAATAACATGTCGTATGTTTTTATGTTTATCGAAGATCATTTTCAGGGATCATATGTAATGATGGCATATGGCGTCTTACTATTTATTGGGCAACTTTCATAAAAACTGTGCAACGTAGAATTATAGTTCTTTTGTCAAATATTTATGCTCTCCTAGCAAAAACTCTCGCCTGTTCTGCGCTGTTGTACGAACACCCTGTAAAGCAAATTTTTCCAAATTGGGCTGCATTAATTGTTTTTTATATAATTGAATTATTTTTGATCAAAAGAAATTATATTGAATATATTTAATATGTGGATAAACTGGTTGAATTAATTACAGAAAAAGTGACATACATCTGGCAACATTTCAGCTTTCAACATTGTTGTTATTAAAATACAGTCGAAATACCGAAAACAACGGAAATGACTTACATTGTTTAATTAAAAATAGTGTGAAAAGATTAAATTAAATTTTTCTCATTGACTTAAAAAACAGATATGATAGTTAGGATGAAGTTCTCCTCCATTAAAGACGGCTAGGATTAGTTATAATAAATTATAGTAAATTTTATGCTTAGATAAAAATCTTTGACTTCAAATAAAACCTAATCAAAAACTAGCAAGATTGTAAAAGATAATTTCAATAAAAAAAAATAGAATCCTTTCTTTTTTGCTGTACTAAATACTACATTCCGCACTTAGTGCAATATACGAGAATATTCATTTAATATATTTATCTGAAGGTATCAAAAATTACATAAAATTTATCCACTTTTTGAAATGCGCATTCGTTATTTTTAAATACGAAAGTAAGATTTATAAAAGAAGACGAAGATTAAATATTGATAAATGCGACAGTCATTCTAAAAAAACACATTTATCATATAACATATGGTCAATACCTAATAACTATCACATGCTCATAAAAATTCATGCAATCGTCAGTTGATCACTGTGGTACTTTGTATGACAGCAAGTTGAGTTCACTGCCTTATTATTCAATCCACCACAAGGCGAGTGCGGGCTTTTCCACTGTTCAAAAATATATGATACAGAAGAAATTCGTCAAGTATTGCATGTCATATATGAATCTGCATTTATTGATAGAAGAAAAGTACGGTAATGACATTGACCGTTTCTGGGAGACGGTAGAAGAGAGCGGTAGAAGAGACGGTAGAAGAGAAAATAACAGTGAGCGCAATATTGGATTTGGATAAAGGAATGAAAAAGTGTAATAGAATGTGTGATTCTCGATTTCTGATTTAAGGATGGTTTTTCCACGCATATCCGCTGCCACAATGTTTCATCAGAACCTTTAGGTTACATGAAAATTTGTGTCGGGTAAATCCCAAAATATTTACGGCTGTTCCCTAAAAAGAAAATGTGAGAAGTTGCACATGCGTAGCTATTTTCTTAGAGAGATGGAGATGCTTTTATTTGGCGCATATCGGCTGGGGATAGTAGCCAAAAATGAATGCACGAGAGAAGTATATTTATGGAACAAGTAATGAAATTTTATTTGAATTTTTTCACTTATTTTTGGAACAAGTAAAACTTTTTTTCAAATACTCCACTTATTTACCATTAATTTTCTGGGAATATATTACAGAAAATACAGAAAAGTCGCTTAGTATAGATATTCAGTCGATTTTTACCTTAATCAATACCTCAAATAATTTCATGCTCTCATATTATGTTTGCCAGTAGTATTGAATTGGTGTAGTGTTAAAATACCAAATTCTCCAAACCAAGGAATATATTCGAATTCACTCAATACTGAATACATGCTTTAGCTTTTAAACAATCTGCTTTCATCATTTAATTTTTTTAAATGAAACAATCTACCACAGTAAAAAAAATAATAATAAATATATTTTAAGTTTAATTTATGTATTATTTACACAATTGCGATTTATTTTTTTAGGTGTTACGAAGGCTATACAGGCTCTCGATGTGAAAAAAAGATTCAATCAGAATTCGGTAAAATGTATTTCATTTTTTTAAATCAAATTTGCTTTTGTAAGTGTTTTTCCAATTGTAACCTTTTAGTATAGAAATAATGCACATTAAAATGGATTTTACACAAATTTCATTTTAAAACACAGTTATTTTAAATAAGAAAATCTGGTAATCAGAAAAAGTAAAAGATTATGTAAAATATTTTCTCAACTTATTTAATTACATGAAAGCATTTGAAGAAGCACAGAAAACTAATAAGAAAAATTAATAGTTTCCGAAAGTAATTGAAAGGTATGAATGTTTGTTAAATATTCAGTTACTTTGAATTTATAACCCTAAATATCTCTTTAAAAATAAAGTTAATTTTTTTTTTTTAAATTTGTGCTGTTACAGTTTATCACTCATTCACTTAATACAAAGTCATTACACTCATTCCAAAAATACATAAACCCTTAAACAATAACTGTTTATTTATTTATTCTTTTTAGGATTTTCTGAAAATGAAACTAAATTTATTCATTTTAAACGATCATATAAATTTTAAAAAACATGCTTTGATGTGAAACTCAATTATTCAAATTAGTTCAATGCTAAATAAAATGTATTATGAAGTGGCATAGACAACGAAATGAACACAGAGCGCATTATATCGTGAGCAACATAAAGTAATTCAATGTAATTAACCACATTAAAGAAATGTGACACACAAGAGACCTGGCGTTCATTGAAGTGCCTGAGAAGCTAATTTCATGAAGGCAATTTTTGGCAAACACCGAAAACCTCCCCATTATCTTAAAATGAATAAAAATTAACAACTTGTATTAACATCAAATATTTCTTTTTTGTTCTATTGAAGTTGGAAAACACTTCGACAATTTTCTTAGATGCCTTAAGACAAGCGATGCACTAACTTTACTCACTTAGCACTGTCCAGGAGGTGTGTATAGCTTGAAGATAAGCTACGAACTTGGAGTAACCATACCTCCACAACGCTCTACGATCCTGTTAGACCGAGACCTACGGTTCAAAGGGGATTCGAACCACTACAGACATCCATGGCACCACCGGGACTCGAACCCGAAACCTGTGGTACCGAGCGCCAGAGCGTCACTCGACTATTCAGGCCCCATTTACATGAAATATTAAAAGAAAAAAAAAAAGAAGTTTACCATAAACAATTACAAAAATTAAAATAACACGAATCTATTTAAATAAAAGAAATAGCTATAAACAAAACTTCAGGAACGTACGAGGCGGCGAAAAGTCGACGTAAGTTCACTTCGATTCTTTGAGGGGCCTGAATGGCCGAGTGGCTAGCACTCTGGCGATCGGTACCACAGGTTTTGGGTTCGAGTCCTGGCGGGGCCATGGATGTTTGTAGTGGTTCAGAATCCATTTTAAACTGTAGGTCCCGGTCTGTTCATCCTAAAGTGGGCGCAAGATGACCGCAGAGCGACAAACCAAACCAAACCTGGATTCTTTGATCTGTGCAGTTGCAGATGAAAAGTCCAAAGTGATGATATCATCAATCAATAACTTATTTTACGTGTGACAAATGGAAAGCTAAAAATAAACAGCATTCAACATTTTAAGATGCACACGCAGCAAAAAAAAAAAAAAAAAAATGTAATTTAAAACAGCAAAAAAAAAAAAAAAAACTACATCAAATCGGTAATTTCAGCTATTCGGATGCTCTTTTGAGTCGAACAAATGTCTCGTAAGTTAAAAAAAAGGCACGATGCATCTTCCTGAAGCTATTCACCCCAGGATGATATACATTGATGTTTTGAATAGCTCCGTTTCGAATTTTAGAACATTTCTCATAAAAGCCCTTCAAAATTTTGAAGGTATAATCCATATCGGGATCAAGAATTAAGTCTTTGTGGAGCTGCTTCCTGCTTACGAACCACGGAGATATTGGCTATCTATTTATTCTAAAGAACTTGCAAGTTACGAAAGTTTCGAGATGAGGAGGATAACGACCTGCAAGAGAATTGATCAAATAATTGACTTGTGGAGCAGAAGCTTGTGACTGATTGCTGGTCTACTTTTTAGGCTTCAAATAGGATTTTGTGCATTTCTGCTCGCAGAAGTTGCTTTAGCAAATACTTTCGAAATGTGCGGAGAAAAGGTTAATTATGCGTCTGAAACTAACTCTTTGTAATTATATTCAGAAACCAGAGGAGGCTAGCCATAAAATTTTTTTCTAATGCAGCTGGCAAATAGATCGTGATTTTTATGCCATAAGGGCTCTACCAACGTTACTCCCTTTTCACTACCCAGGGGGCGCGTGTCACTTGCAGATAAGCCATGGATGTGGAATAAGAATGCCCTCGCAACGCTCTACGATCCTATTAGGACCGGGACCTACGGTTTAAAGTGGATTCCGAACCACTACAAACACCCATGGTAACGCCGGGATTTGAATCCGATACCTGTGGTATCGAGCGCCAGAGCGCTAGCCACTCGGCCATCAGGTGGCTAGCCATAAATGATGACATCATTTAAAGCATCAATATTGTGATTTCGAGTAAACAGGAGGTATGCGTTTTTACTCGGATTTACTTTACTTTAACTGTCTAAGTGACTGACAGATTTTGAAAATGCAGAATATAACCGTTCTGTTGAGCAGTGAGAGAATTTAGTTACTTTTGCTGCCTAATTATAGCAGCGTCATCTGTCACAATCCGGTGAGGGACAAAAAAAAAATGAAAAGCATGATCGAATCTCAAGTCCTGTAATTTATATTTCATTAAAATTTATTTTTTCATATGTAATTAAATATGTAGTATAGAAAGAACTTGACTATTCAAAAGTATGCAAAGCTAGTATGCATTATTTAAAGTGTTATACATTATAATAAATAGTATTATGCATGAATATCATATGAAAAGGGGGAAAGTAAATAGATCTGACAAAGAAATATTTTATTAGATATAGATTTTATGGAATACATTTTCAAGAGATCCAATATTATATCAGTAAAACAAATACCACCTCAATCATGATGAGACGTATTTGTATAACTATTATTTCTCATTGTAATAACTTCTCTTTTTGTATTATTCAGGTAATCAGACGCTGTGGCGGGTGATTCAAGTTTCACTTACTGGTGCTGTACTTATAGTGCTTATGGGGATGTTTTGCTTCTGGTGCCGAATGAAGAAGTAAAAGTTTTCAAGACAATTTCTTTTTTGAAGGAAGAATATTGAATTTTTTAAATTCATACGGTGTTCAAATGCAACCAAAATTTTGCTTTGTATCTGTATTTTGAACTTTTATCAAATCATGTGAATTAAAACCACTTCTAAGGTGTTGTTCCAAAATTTATTCAGTGTCACTTTCTTCACAATGCTTACGATTAATGCGCAATGTTTAGATCATGGATGGGGAAAACTCGGTCTGGCCGGAAGGTTCTGTTCGTCCCGCGGATAGAATTTTAATTTGTCGGTCCGAGGCAAATTAAAAGAAATGTATATTTATATATAGTATGTCCATCTCCTTTTATACTTTGATGAAATATTATTTTTTTTCTCCTCCTTTTTTTCAAAGGACTGATGATCTTTTTACTTTCTCTATTTTTGTTCCACAAAACATAAATCGACGGAAATAGCAAGCACAGACAGCTTTCAATCGGTAAAGTGTAAAAAGTGGAAGTTCTTTGTTAGTTATAGCTGTGGATTGGCGCCAACAAGTTAGAGTTTTACAAATCATTATCGAAAGTAACTTTCCAAAATTTAATATCTCAGGCCCAGAAAATCAGTGCTATGTTTGCTTCATCTTATATATGTGAAAAGTGTTTTCAACTATGAACCTTAGAAAGAATTATTTCAGAAGTAGACTGACGGATGAGAATTGAGCCTCGTTCCTTAGAATCGGTACATCTCACTTCGAACCTCAATATAAGGAACTTTTTAAAAATGAAAAAGCAATTTCATTCATCTCATTAACATATTTAAATTACAATACTTGTATTTTGTTTTTAAAATTTTCAAAAATTTATCTTGGCCCGCTTATCTTTTTTTCAATTTTTGGCCCGTGACCGAAAACGTTTGTCCACCCCTGATTTAGATCCTGACATAATGCTTTTATTGCAGTGAAATATGATCAAAAGTGGTCCAAAAATTATTGGTCTGAGAAGTCAACATATGTTAAACGATAAATAAGGTTATTAATTTTTCTCATCATTTTTGCTATTTATATAATTCTATTTGTAGTTAATAAACGTACTTTTTATCAGTGGGTTTGAGAAAGTCATAAAAAGTGAAATCTTCTGCATAGATGCACCTTTGAAAATGTGCCTCCCAAACTGCGGTGGAAACTGGGTGCAGTGTTGAGCCATCGGAGTGGTGCTCTTGTTATAAAATGGTCAAGAAGCTTAAAAAGTCACAAAGTCATTGTGTAGAACCGAAAACCATCAGAAATACTCTAAACTGGTAAAAACAATCACATAATTATCGTTCTCACTTCATTCTAAGTGTACATTTTCCACACGAATAATTATTTGCTTAAAAAAAACCACTTACACATAAAAAATTTACTAATAGCATTTTTACTAATAGCATTTAATAGCATTTTAGCTACACACATTTTTCTTCATTTCAAGGCAAATGTCGTATGATTTAAAAATGTGAAAATAGTTTTTTTTTTCCTTATCAGACTTTCCAGTTAAATTCAATGCGTTGCAAAATAATATATATCCTTTTTAAGAAATTCAGAGCTCCAATTTCAGAATACGAATTTCTTAATATCGATATATTTATTTTTAACATAGTTAACCATTCAGCAATCTGAAAAATCAAAATTCCTAAATACATGAAATTCTCGCATGTATATTCGAAAACTAGATCTAGTTAATCTCTTTTCAGCTTTTATATCCAAAGATATTTCATAAAGACAGTATTATTATGTTGACAAAAAAAATGTTTAAATATATGGGTGTAACCCGACAGAAAACTCTCGTGGCATTCTCATTTTAAGGACATCACTAGGTCGGCTTCAGAGAGACTGTCGCTATTAAAGATTCTGGATTGAAATGGGGTTGCTCCAGATCCACCTTGAGTTAAACCTACAGTGCTTACTTTCTACCTGTTCTGATCAATTGCTGCGAACAACTGGTTTCTGCTTCTAAGAAAATAACTGATCCCCTTTGAAAAAATTAATAATCACGTCTTTATCACTGAGCAGTGAAATCCACCCCAGTTTTTTAAATGTTGTTTTGTACAAATAACAGACCTCTTAGTCTAGTTATTAAAGAACGTGCCTTGTTGTTAATGGGGAACCTAATTAGAAATCGTTGTAGTATGTTATTGTGGGATCATGTCTCTACTGAAACTGAGCGTATTTTAAATACTCAGAGAGAGGTCTTTGTACAGGGGTTGCTAATTTAATTTCTCATTTCAGCATCGATTATGCAGATCAACAATTTTTACTGACCTGTAACCCTATTGAAGCCAAAACTTTTTCTATCCACCGCGTCATGGGCCAATGTGTGTTTAAAAGGGAAAAGCAATGATAAAGTTTTAAAATCAGTGATATACGAAACTATAGTAATATTTTTCCCACGAAAAGAAATATAGCATTTCTGTTCCCAACGGAAAGGAATTTATATTCTTTAACAAATGCATAATAACAACCTATCATTTAAACCTGGCAGCAGATAAGCAGATAAGTGAATATTTATATTACACACAATTAGTGTTTTGTACTAATGAGAACAACTTGTTATTCAAATCTGACAGCGGATATTTAGTATGGTAATGATACATCATGAAATTAGCAATTGTCTGTTCGACGTTCAGATGTCGAAACAATTAAAGATGGGCTACGTGATAAGTTGCTGCATCGTTATTGGTGATAGACCATGGGCTGAGGAAGTGTCGACTCCAGTGAGAAGTGAGAAAAGCTGCCCCTCATTTTGTCGGATTTTCTAAAAGAGAGGTTTTTGGAGAGGAGATTGAAGAGTTTTTCTGCAACAATATGCGTTTTTCTCTTTTTTTTTCTATAAAATGACTGAACAGGTAGTAGATTCCGTATGTTGACGAATTGAGCCCTTATGGTTTTGTGTATCACGTCGTGTAATAATTAAAGTCTGCCGCAGACCAGGTGTTTTGATTTTCAGCAGTCTCGAGAACTCAGAAAATCTCCGACTTTGGAGTGAACTGCATTTGGGAATCTAATTTATGTTTTAATTTTCGTTTTTTTATGTAATTAGAGTTATCTAATATATAAAATTCTCGTGTCACAGTGTTTGTTGCCAAACTCCTCCGAAACGGCTTGACCGATTCTTATGAAAATTTTTATGCATATTTGGTAGGTCTGCGAATCGGTCGTAATCTATTTTTTAAACCCCTAAGTGATAAGGGGGTCCACCTAAATATTTTTTAAAATTTCTTTGGCAAACCAATGTAGTGGCAACAATGTAGTTAAGCAAAATTGGCAACTTTATTATTGTTCTAAGAAAATAAAGATGGCTGAAATTCCCGTGTCACGATGTTTGTTCGCGATGAACTCCGAAACTAACCATCCGATTTTAACTTTTTTTTTTTTTTTTAATGTGTGTTTTGTTCCTACTTGAGAGATAGGATAGTTTTTATTCAGATTTTTTCGTATTTAATTGCAAAATCGTTTAAAATCTACCATTGAGGAAGGCGCCAATCTTGCAACCCTGAATTTTCGCCAATTACTTTAGGGTTGCAATACTGCAATTAGAGGAATTCGTAGCTTCATTTTTCGAACAATATAATGACTATTTTATTGCTATTTCGATAATTAATTGCAGAATTCTTATTTGCACTAATTTCATCGTTGGAGTAAAAAGTTTGTTTCCACCACAGACGAAAGATATACCACAATAAAAGGATGGCGCCGTGTCTCGATGCCTGTACTACATAACCGTAAAATTCTCATGTTCTGAATATTATTGTTTTATGTACTACTTTAAATTTTGTGAAAATTATATTGTATGAAATTTATATTATTTCTATGAGAAATAAATCAAATGTATGTAAGTATTACCTGATTTGATTATCAATATTTTTTTATTTTCTAAGTTTGAATTGAATTGGAATAAAATATATTGAATGAAAAGTTGTGAATCAAAACATTGAACTTTTCTATGCTTAAAGTTTGTCAACATGTGTTGTATTTGATTAAGAATTCTAAAATGAAATGTGATCTAACAAGATAATATAATATAGACAATATAATTTTAAAGAAAGATGATGAATTTTAAGGATTTTTCAAAAGTGTGAAAATGAAGTAAACTCTGCAATTATTTGATATAATGATAACATTAAAATTTTATAAAAGGTATTATAATAGTTGCAAGTTGAAAATCAAGGACATTTTATTTTAAAACTTTTGTTATTTGAAAAACAAAGAATTTGAGTTATAAATTTGAGTGATTTAAATATTGTCGAAGAAAAATTGATAAATGGTACTTTAAGTTGGAAGTTATTTAAAGAAAAAAAAACAAATAAATAAGTGTTTATATTAATAAAGGAGAATTTAAAGCTCATTAACTTTTCCATTTGTTTTGTAATTTCTTTCATCATAAAATAATAAAACATTTTTTGTGAAGAAGAAAAAACACATTTTCTAAGTTTGAATTGGAATAAAATATATTGAATGAAAAGTTGTGAATCAAAACATTGAACTTTTCTATGCTTAAAGTTTGTCAACATGTGTTGTATTTGATTAAGAATTCTAAAATGAAATGTGATCTAACAAGATAATATAATATAGACAATATAATTTTAAAGAAAGATGATGAATTTTAAGGATTTTTCAAAAAAGTGTGAAAATGAAGTAAACTCTGCAATTATTTGATATAATGATAACATTAAAATTTTATAAAAGGTATTATAATAGTTGCAAGTTGAAAATCAAGGACATTTTATTTTTAAAACTTTTGTTATTTGAAAAACAAAGAATTTGAGTTATAAATTTGAGTGATTTAAATATTGTCGAAGAAAAATTGATAAAGGGTACTTTTAAGTTGGAAGTTATTTAAAGAAAACAAAACAAATAAATAAGTGTTTATATTAATAAAGGAGAATTTAAAGCTCATTAACTTTTCCATTTGTTTTGTAATTTCTTTCATCATAAAATAATAAAACATTTTTTGTGAAGAAGAAAAACACATTTTCTAAGTTTGAATTGGAATAAAATATATTGAATGAAAAGTTGTGAATCAAAACATTGAACTTTTCTATGCTTAAAGTTTGTCAACATGTTGTATTTGATTAAGAATTCTAAAATGAAATGTGATCTAACAAGATAATATAATATAGACAATATAATTTTTTAAAGAAAGATGATGAATTTTAAGGATTTTTTGAAAAGTGTGAAAATGAAGTAAACTCTGCAATTATTTGATATAATGATAACATTAAAATTTTATAAAAGGTATTATAATAGTTGCAAGTTGAAAATCAAGGACATTTTATTTTAAAAACTTTTGTTATTTGAAAAACAAAGAATTTGAGTTATAAATTTGAGTGATTTGAATATTGTCGAAGAAAAATTGATAAATGGTACTTTTAAATTGGAAGTTATTTAAAGAAAACAAAACAAATAAATAAGTGTTTATATTAATAAAGGAGAATTTAAAGCTCAATAACATTTTTATGCATGTACATTTGTTTTTATTTATATTTAAATGTTGGTTTTAATTATTTCTTATTTGAATTTTTATGCATTTTGTATTCATTCAAAACATCACAATAAAAATATTTCTGTTCTAAATGCTTTGAAACTTCATGTAAAAGTTTTCTTTAAATGTATGAAAGGAATAGAACATGGAAATTAACCTAAATTCTTAAATTATTTTTATTTTAGTTTTTAAACTAAGAATTTTTGTAAATTTGTAAAAAAAAAAGTTTGTGTCGACAAACTTTAAGCATACAAAAATGTATAAATAATTGAGATATAAATTTGAAAATAGTATATTACCTACATAAGGATATTCCCAGCATAAAAATACTTGCAAAGGAAAAACTATTGATGTTTTATTTATTTTTGAATTATAAAATTTTGCAACAATATCACATTTTTGCAATGTTTATCCATATTTTAAAGAATACATTGTATAAAGAATAGTTAAAGTTGATATTTTTATGTGAAATTCAAAGGTTTTGAATACATTTAATCAAAACACTTGCAAAAAGGCTAAATATTTTAAATTCAGGTCATTTCATATTAAAAAGCCTTTGCAAATAGCAGGAAGTTGTAAAAAAAAAAAAAGTTTGTCGAGCAAATTTTAACTTTTTCAAAACAAAGCTCAGAAAATATTTACAGCTTTATGGAAAAACAAAACTATATTTTTTAATAAATAAGACTATGAACTTGATAATTCAATGGCATTTTAATATATTTACAACATTTTTAAAAGTAATATATCTAATTAAAAGTTGTTTTTAGCTTTTTCTCAGAATGAATTTTTATGCTTTTTGTTTTCATGTGAAACACCATAACACAAGTAATTTTGATCCAAATTCCAGAAAACTTTGTATTTATGTTTTCATAAATATTTACAGGGAATAGACCTCTGAAATGATTATAGCAGCTACCTAAATATTTTTTATTTCAATTGTTAAACTTGGAATTACATGCAAATTTTGGATGAATTTTGTGTCGACAGCATTTAAACTAGCACAAAGTAATAAATAATAAAGATATACATTTACCAGAGGTCTATTCCCTGTAAAATGTTAGTACAAACAAATACAAACTTAGAAATTTAAAAAATATTGATTTGATTTCAGGTTTTGTAACAGTATCAATTTTTGGCCATTTTTACCCTTATTTTAGCTTATAAAAATTTAAAAAAAAAAATAATAATGAAATTTTTTTATGTGAAATCATTAGTTTTTAGATACATTCAATCCAAAAATGTGTACAAACATAAAAAATTTCAAAAAATTCCTTCGAAGGTGTTCGTGTATCTTAAACGATCGTTTGCATTTGTATTTTATTGTGAATTTTTTTAAAGTCTTTTCTTATTATATTCCGATTTTATTTTAATTGTATTGTATTTTTTCAATTATCATTTTCAGTAGACGACCACCAAAAAATCTAACCTCAGAATCCGTGTTTCTCCCATGGGCAGCTGTATGTTGTATGCTCACGTGTTCGAGAACCATCGAATTTATTTATTTCGACGAAAGACAGACTAACAAGAAATATTGTTCATCGCTTAGTTCTTAGTTAAATGAAAGTAATGATTATTAAAAATTATATTATGTAAAATAATTATAAAACAGTCTTAAAATCAACATTATCTACCTCATTCATTAAATTAATAAAAATTAAACATTTTATATTCGTTGAAACTTAATTTGATCTTTTCATCATTCTTTACCAATCACTTCCTTAACAATACCAATTATAGTATCTAATAATTGAACGACAATACAAGAAAGCCACAGCAACGCGTGGCCGGGTCTTCTAGTATATATATATAATGCTTGTATATGAAGAGTAAAGTGTTCCCATGAACCTGAACCTCTTTTTGAAGCCGTTATAGTCTTGTATAGGCCGACGTGTTACTGCATTATATATATGAGCAAAGGATTCGCAAATAATGAAGAAAAAATATACTTCGCGTGACGGTAGAGTCTGTAGAATTAACCGCGAGAAACCATGTAGATCCAAAACTCTTTACTGGAGAAAGAGTTTGTGTTGAACAGCCTTTAGACTCAGAATTCAAATGTCTACCGCTCCCAAAGGTAGAATTGCAAAGCCGAGATTTTGGACACATTAGTACAAAGTTATAGATGAACAATCGTATAATAGGGTGTATTTGCTTGGAAACGGAACCGCAAGTTTAATAAAAGAAAAAAAAAAATTCGCAAAGCAAATTAATAATGAAGTTGTTACTCGTAATAAGAGCAAACAAATAAACAAACAAACAAACAAACAAAAAATTGCGGAGTGTGAATTAATTTCCGCAACCCCATTTTTCAGTCGAAACCAGCGATAATAATGGAAGAAAATTTAACGGAGCTAATCTTGCCTTCGGCGAAAAATACTGTCTCGATTTTATAAAGCAACACAGAGGAAGATTTTCGAACAGAAGAAATTAGTTGCGAAGAATTGAAAGTGTGTGTTGACAGCGCGGAGAAAGGGAAAAAAAAAAGGTTTTGTAAAAATGGATGGTTTGTTTTTAGAAAAATGTTTAATCATTTTGGGAAAGAGAATTTTCAGTTGCAGTTACCGAAAATTTTCCCGTATTAAATACTTGCGTTATGCCATGAATCGACTTCTGCTCATTCGGAAAGATGTGCACAAGAATGAAATAGGAGAAAATAAGAAAGAGCAAGATGAAAATAGCCTCACATTTAAAATTTCATGTTTATTGAAAATTTTTTATAAAATTTGTGCACGAGTCTTTTGACATACATAAATAAATCAAGTGATAATGTAATCATTATAATATTAAGTTTCGATAAATATGGAATTTAGCAGAGGAAAATGAAATCTGCAATTAAAACCAACCACAAATGCCACTTAACATGATTAAAAATGAAACAATAGATATAAGCTTTGATGTCATCAGAAGCAAAGTATAAAACATACGCCACACAGGTACTATTTTCCTGGAAAATATTTTTTGTATACTACTGTGTCCAGAAAGTAAGACCAATTTTCAATTTAAAATTCCCGTGGTCTATGGAATTACAATTTTTTTTCTTTCTTTTTGGTTGTTAGCACTGTACTTGACTGTGTGAAATTTGACGTAAAATATTCATTAGTATTTGAGTTACGCTTGGCTTTGTGAGACGTTGAAACTGATTCCGGCGGTTTTTGAAATGTCTGAATAAATTGAGCAAAGAATTTGCATTCCATTTTGTTTGCGGAAACGTATGCAATGTTGCAGAAGGCATTCGGTGAGCATTCCTATATAGAAAATAAATGTTTACAAGTGGTATAAACAGTTCAAAGAGGGCAGAGAACGCGTTAAAGACACAGACACCTCTGGTCGAACATCAACCTCAACCGACGTAGCTCACGTCCAAAAAAAAAAGATTTGGTGCTTACAAACCGTCGATTTACAGTTAGAGGCCCTGCTGATGATGTTGGAATTTCAAAAGGATCTGTCAATTCCATTTTGGACCTCAAACGCGTCAAATCGCGATTGGTACCGAAAACACTGAATGCGCCAGCTCACACTGCATTGATTCTTCGTGACTTTTTCGCCAAAAGTAAATCCATAACGTTCCACAACCACCGTATTCATACCACGTGACTTCTGGCTATTCCCTACACCCAAAAGACCACCACTCTGGGGACACCGTTTTGAATCGGATGACGAGATTCAACGTGGATTGGCGCGTGCTCTGAAGGCCATCCTGCCGATGAATTTTTAGCATGCATTGAGGATTGGAAAAAAGTTGGCATAAGTGCATTGTGTCCGGAGGTGATTACTTTGGAGGCGATGCAATAAATTCGGAAGAATAAATAAAGAGTTTTTGAAAAAAAATTGGTCTTACTTTTTGGGCACAGTAATCATCATCATGATAATATTAAATTTCGAGAAATTTGGAATTTAGCAGACGAAAATGAAATTTGCAATTAAAATCAACCACAAATGCCGCTTAACATGATTAAAAATGAAACGATACATATAAGCTTTGATGCCATCAGTGGCAGAGCAACTTCACACTGGAAGCATTTACTTGGAAACTATGAATAATATTAAACTCTAACTATGAATAATATTAAATTCGAGCTATGAATAATATTAAATTCATTATTTTTCATTTTTAATAAAGCAACGACGAATTAATAATTAAATAAAGATTAATAAACAGCATTTGCGATCTATAAAACATTAGGTGTAAGCTATAACGCCACCAAAAGCAAAGTATCAAATTCATACGGAAATATTTTTTCTGAAACATCTTTTCTTTACATGAAAGAATGAATCGCAATGTGAATAATAATATATAAAAAGCCATGACATCATTTGATTTTCATCATTATGTTTAGCAATAAAAATTACTGGCATAAGCAAAATAAATTTTGATTTTTTTTTTCAGTAAAAAATTACAGTAGGACTTTTTTTCCATTAGATTTATGTGTACACTAGATAAAAATATAATAAATGCAGAGAAAAATATAGAGCTAGATTGGGATATATATATTGAGATTTGGGTATGTACTAGATAAAATAATAATAAATTCCAAGAAAAGAAATAACTTATTTTTTATGTTTTAAAGAATACGTACAAACAGACAAATCTAATGCTTTATATAGAGAAAGATTTATACAATAACTAAAACATCATAATTATGTAACGTATTTTTAATTTAGTATTAAACATTACAGTGTTAGTAAATATCTGTTATATTTAATTAATTTATTATCTATTAGGAATCAGCATCAAAAATCTTTAAACTTGTTCTGACTGTTCTAAATAATATACAAGTAAATAATATTTTTTTCTTAATGCATTGTAACAAAATTTATTTATTGAAGAAATCTGTTTCTTTGATATCAAGTAAATGTTGGGCAATAGACAATATGTAAGGCTGCTCTGAATATTCGGTACTAAGAACACAGAATTTGACAGGTGTATTAATTCAAAAATCAACTCAATTTAAGATAATTTCTGAGATGTTTGATTTCCTTCCGTTTGATATTTA
This sequence comes from Caerostris extrusa, assembly GCA_021605095.1. Lineage (NCBI taxonomy): Eukaryota > Metazoa > Arthropoda > Arachnida > Araneae > Araneidae > Caerostris > Caerostris extrusa. The sequence continues at coordinate 70,834 of BPLR01014251.1, read as the reverse complement.
TTTTTCTTTGTATTAACTGAGTTTCTCTTGCGATAACGAAGGAAATGAAGATACAGGAACACCTGAAGTATGCTTTCGCTTTATGATAAAAATGATTTTTGATTTGCCAATATTTGAAAAATGTATTTACAAAAAGCCTTATCTGCATCGACAATGAAAAAAAAATTGTTCTGAAGTTTTTATAAAATTATTTTCTCAACTCACGTTTAAAGATGCAGATTTATCTAGAAGTGGTCGTTGCAGAAGCATTTTAATGAAGATAGTTTAACACCCGCTGCAGATATGAATTCCACTGTAAAAGTACTCTTGTTGATTGTGTGCGTTTTGATGTATGCTTCAATCGTACGGTGTGCAAGTGTATCAAAGAACAGCATTGACGAAAATCAAACGGACATTCATTCAATTCCTTCCAACTATCAACTCGCAGGTGAGAAAAATATTTTTTATATTTTCATTTTATTTATATTTTTAAATATTTTTATCCATTTAAGTTGTTGGCTCTAAAGAAAAGGCTGACGACTTATTTTCGAGAGAAAAAGTATTAAGTATCCAAAATTAAATAATTAAATTAATAGTGACCACCTTTAAATGCATCTCACATCGATTTTCTCATATACGACATGCAAATGAGCATCAGTTTCCTCTAAAAATCCATCCGATTATTTTTGAGGATGGCCTGCTGCTAGATGCGTGCGTGGGATAAAATGGTCGCTGATGTGCAGCAGAAAAAAACCCGCTTAGATGCCACTGAGCAAAACTAAATTTATAAAAACATAAACAAATTTACATGTAAAATTTATATAAGCACTAATTTTAAATTACATAGGTTGTCCTTTTTTAATTTAGTGGAATTATAACCTGAAACAATTCTTTATTTCTTTTCAACACAACTTAACAAATAAAATTTATTCTAATGTTTATTGTAGCTGGCAATACCACATCATATCTAAATAAGTCTATAATATCTAGAATTAAATAAACATACTATTGGTGAAAACTCACAAAAATGTGAACTTTATATTAAAAAAGCTATTATTTGCATATTATAAAAAATTAAAACATACTAATTGAAACTATTAAAAATTGCTGAACAGATAATTTTAATATTTAATTTTAATATTTTTTAAAAAATTTAAAGCATTTAATCCTTTTCTCATATAAGCGTAACCGATTGTATATTAAATTAAAGGACGATACTATACTGGTTAAAAAATATTCCAATAGTTTTAGTAAATGAAATTATACATAAAATATATACATTAAAAATTATTTGTGTTTTTTAAAGTTTTATTTACGGTTATAGTTTAGTTACTTACTGAGGTCAAAATTATGATAATTTTGGTTTCAGAAAAATATAAAGCTATTTTTTATATAAAGCTAAGAAAATATAATAAATATTTTTAAATGGGAAAATCTTGTTAAATTCATGAAAAATTCAATTAAAAATATTGAAAACTTAAATCAATTTTATAAAATTATTTCTTTATTAAGTTTCATCTGTGTTATATTGTTTGTGCAAAGGAAAAATAACAGTACGGTAAAAAAACCACAAATACAACACTTCCAAACAAATGTGATGATGATTATTCCTTAAATTGAATGATTGTTTACAAAAACACATTTTTATTTGCACTTTGTTAAGTAGTCGGATACCTTATAGATTGTGTATGTAATTTGAAGGTGTAAAGGTTAATGCATCATTACGTTTATAAAAATTTCTTTAAATAATACAAACCATATATTTTTAATTTGTTTCTTAAAAGTTTAGAAATCAATTCAGGTTTTTGAATATTTCCATTGGTAATATTATTTGATGTAAAAAATATTAAACCGAATCAGTAGGGATGCATATAATAGACTTTTTATCGTTTTTACATCTGATTTTCATATATTTTTTTGAACTTATACATATTTTTTCCAAGTTAGAATGCAAATAAAATAATAAACAAATACTTAACAATAGCGATTGTTTTGCTGAAAAAATATATAATTTTTTTTTAATTTAGTGGTTTTCGTTCCTGAGACTATAATTTCAATTTTAAAATATTCAAATTTTTCCACGACTGTTTTAAATTTTCATTTTTAATGCCAAAACAGAAATTTTAAATTAAAAAAATATGAAAAATTTAATGAATTAAATAGACAAGTAGAAGAAGCCTTATACACTCATTATCAAAAAGAATAAATCAAAACTATTTTAAATACTTCATAATTATTTACAAGTATGTAATCTGAAGTTTTCCCTTTAATTCAAAAGTACGTATTATTATAAAACGATATCCATTTATGCTTATAACTTGACATTGTTTTATTTCCCCTAGAATGCAAATGCACTGGTGGGAAATGCGTATTTGAGAATGGAGAAGAGAGTTTTGCAAGTGCCCACCTGAATATGGTGTTCTCGATAAAAGATCTTGTAAAGGTAAATCATAAATGTTCCTTAAAAAAATTTCATCATTTTAAAGGCATAATATTTGTAGCTTTACACGCTTAAAAACGATTAACATTAATAAATTTTGATATCAGTTGTCTCAGTGTATCCATTACTTATATTTTGATGTTATTCAATTCCTTCTATTAGCTCACGCTTTCCTATATATATCTTGTTCAAATTTTCAATCGTTCAAAAATACATTTTATTCATCTATTCAAGTTCAAATATATTTTTTTCAACTTGTAGTGGAGGACACTTGGATGTTAATATAGTTTTTTCAAATATTAATTCGGTAATTAAATTTAATTATTTAATTTTAGTCTTTTTTAGATTTAAGTTGCATATATCTACCAATAGAGGGCACCAGATAAACCTAAAAAATGAATAAAAAAAAATTATTTATAAAGGACTTTCTACAATAGAGTGAAAAAAAGTAGGAATAGACTTTAAAATCTTTTTTTATATTACTTGTTTTTTAAATCCAAAGCTTTCAATCTCATTCACCACAGAATAAGTAGATCTTTAGTTTGCTATAGATATAAGTAATCTGTGTTATTATCGTTCGATACTGATACTTACATCAGAACTTTTAGTTTGTTATCGCACGTTAAGTTTCAACTTAAGCCTTAAATCTTTTACCCATTTTACCTTCCACTTTTTTTTAATGAAATTTAGTAAGAAACCATATATATTTGATTTGAAATGAATCAAGAATCTTTTCGAATTGAGTTTTAACTATTTATGGAAAAAAAATTTACATTCCTTTTTTGCCATAATTCATCAGAATGCTTTGGACATTTTATTGATAATTTCTATATTTGGGAGTGAAAAAAACTTTTTTTTTAAAAAATATTACAACATCTTCTGTTACAATTTTTATTGCACATACTTGCAATAAATGAAGCATGAATTTTAAATTATTTCATTAAAAAGTGCAATAAAAAGTACAATAAAATTTTAATCTTTTAAAAAAAAAAATTTTTTTTGAAATTTTAAATCAGTTTATGCAGTAAATAATAAAGTAGATTTATTATGCAAAAATCATTTTGAATGTTATATTGATTGTTAGCAAGATACAGGATCGATTGTTCAATTATAACTTCGTATGAAATATCAGATATAATGAAAGGAAATAATTCCTATTTTCTATTGGATTTATTATTTATTCCTCATATCGTAACTGAAAAAATGTATTCATTTACTATTGGGTCATCCTATTATTAAACTTGAAGATAAGATTTATATAAAGAATTTAATAATGCCTTTTAGTTTAAATGAAAATAATGAATTGAAAATTAGCAAAAGACAGTTGACAGAATTTTTAAAAACAATACTTATTAATAATTGTAATAGCCGTCCTATAACAGACGGTTATTAAGTCAATTTCTGTTTCCTGTGAGCTAAATTCATGGATGTTAAAGTAAATTAAAAAAAAAATATTTACTTTTTCACAGTTCACACAATAAGTTTTAAAATTAAGATTGTTTAAAAATTGCATTCTTTCAGAAGAAAAGTCTTTATAATGATTATGATTTTTTGGTATATATTGCTTAAACATAAAAAAAAAAAAAAAAAGTTCACATGTAAAAATTTAAAAGATGTATGTGCCCCAAAGGATTTCAAAAGTATTGTTTATGGTTACATGTTACTTATTTTGTAAAATTACTTTGAAATAAATTTTCTATGATGATCATGCTCTTGTACCATAAATAAAAACAATATAGTTGCGTCCAATTCGTTGAAACATATTCTTTTTTGACCTCTCCTTACACCGCAATTGTAAATTTTGATGAAAAAATAATGTCCAAACTTTATTGTGCGTGCTTATGTTATATTGAAAGATATAATTAGGGTATGTGTTTGCTTATTGACTAGTGTTATTTTCCATTTTTATTAATAATAATCACTAATACTTTTATTTTCTTGGCTTTTGAATGATCATGAATTTTTCTGTGTTTCAGCTTGTGAATGCGGAGAAGGTTCCAATTGCACTTTCACATGCAGTAGTAGGTTATCCTGCAAAGAGATTAAAAAATGCATCTGCAAAGAAGGATATGAAGAAAAATTTGGGAAGTGTGTTGGTATGTTGTACACTGTTATCGTCATTAATTTTTGTAAAGTATTAGATCGCTGTATTGTACTGAAAGAAAAATAAATTAACCTAAAATTTATTGAAATATGTATATGAAAATTAATGAAAATATTTGATATTACAAAATTTCTTGTTTGGCAAAAAAAATTTATTTATTTATTTATTTTTAATGCAAGAAATTTATCTATTTTTTTGTGTAATTAGTTAGTATACATTGGTATTTGTTGGATAAACTGAACTTATTAAATAATAAATAAATATAATAAATAAATCTAAAGTAATTTATTAAAATATAATCTTTCAGATTGTTCCTACATAAGTATAAGTTCAATTTTGGACATAATTATTCACCATTATTTACATAGCTTCATCGTAATATTTGCATAAATTTTTAAGATTTCTGTGAGAATTGCTGCAACGATATTTTCTATAAAAAAGTATATAGTTTATAGTAAAAGTATATAGTATAAAGTTTCTATAAAACTTAAAAATTTCCATAAATCATTCATTAATTTTATTGAAAATTATATGTAAACAAATTCCCGTAAAATCTTGTTTGTTAAGAGGCAGATATAGAATGCTAATTTGTGTATTTTTAAAAAGAAAATAAATAATTTAAAAATCAATATTTTACCTATATTGAGTTGTTCCAAATGACACATTTGTTTATTTTATAAATAATATTTTCACATTTTTCGAAAATGATCAATGAATTATTATTGGCTTTTTTGGAATAAATATAACTCATTTTATAAATTTTTATAATTTATTTATCGAATTTGCCAAAGTCAATGCATTTCTAAATTTATATGCTATTAACTTTAGTTTTCTGTTGAAAACATGATTTAATTTGAATTTGTAAGTCAAACATGAGAATCGATTAATTACTTTAATTGTTTCAGACTATTTAATCCAACTAGACAAATCTATTTTTTAAGATTCTTTTGAACTGCACATATATTTCATTATTTTATAAATAAGGCTCTATCAAAATTAGGATGAATTAAATGAATTAACAAGGAACTATCTGGAAGGTTAGAAAAAGAAATAAAAATTAATTGCAAATTTTTAAATAGAAGTTTAAAGTTGAAATGGTATTATCATTATTATTTAACCACATTAATAATAATTCTCGTTTTATTTTTTGAAATGCTATTGTATTGTCAATCATATTCATTTATTTATTTTGCAATCGGTTTTATTTGTAGATTTTCAATTTTAACCCCAAATGACTAACTAATGTTCTTTAAAGCATTCATTAAAATTTGTGAAGAAAATTTTATCACAAAATAACCAATTTGCCCAAATTTTAGTAGATAACAATAACAATATGAAACAATATGAATAGAACGATAATTCAAAATTAGATAAAATTCTCATTATTGTTTAAGTCTCAGCCATCTTTAAGATATGATATAACCTTTATTCTAATTGAATTTAATAAATGTACGAATTTTAAAGGGCTTCTGTGATAAGCTATAAATACCGAACAGCGTCACAAAGGCAAATCAGACTTCTTCTCACTCACATTATTCCCAAACTGTAAACGGCAGCTCAGCACTAGGCACAGCGATGTGGTGTTGTGTAGTAGTAATAGTCTATTTGCATCGTTTTTTTAACTAGATGGAGATTTGGTAGGGTTTTCTGAAATACGTTAGGTAACACTTTTTTCGGCGCTAGAGGTATCCACGCGGATTATTAGTTAACGAACAGGGATTATTAGTTAAATTAATTGAATGACGACTGATTCTTGCAAATTTTAAACTAAACAAATTTACACTGTCGCAAGCAATAGAATTTTTTAATATAGATACTAGTGCCTCAGCTTAAACGGTTAGAAATTTGAATGATTCTATCAAAGCGATTGAATCGAAACTTAGCTATCCGTAGGATCGTATCAAGAGTAGTTTCGTTTCCTGGACCAGAAAACATTAAAATTTTGCTCTATAATAAGTCACACCTCATCAATTTTGGAATACAGGCCCTTTACATTCTAGGTTCCACTTTTCAGTAGCTGCAAATTAACCGGGAACTTTAAGCAGGGTTGCATGCCATCAGTGTGTAGTTTTAAAAATATTGAAGGCATTCATATGGTTGTCGGTAGTTTGTTGAAAGTCTCAGATGTTTTTGTATAAAAGCTTTTACAAATACGCTCAGTTCCAGACCCTATTTGCCAGTTTTAAGATTTCACTAATATTGTCCATCTTCTCACTATGCGGTTTTATTTATTGGTTTAGAGACAAGGAGCGAGGATGAGGTGCGAGAAATTGTTGATGAAACCAGGAAGCCGCCGTTGAGTTGCATTAGACTGTAATGGAGTCGAGTTGGGAAGAGACCATTGTAGAAGGATCAGAGACAGCCGGGGCCTGACTCATGGATGGTGGTAAGGCAGGAAAATGGGTTTCCCTGAACTAGAGTAGCTTTTCGAATTTGAGACATTTGATGGTTGCAGGCAGTTAATTCTGCAAAGAAGATACGATTTATTAATGGCCTAATAGGTGCATTGAGGGTTTTTCTGCTGATCGTTTTTTGGCTGCTGCTTTTTCCCGTTCCCAGATAATCTGGGCCATCTCCTCTAAATAGCCGCATGCGTTCTTCTGCAATTTGGACAGGTGGCAAGTTCCTCTGACCGGTCATCCGACTCATTTGCGTTTTGGGTGCGAACTCACACAGCGCAACATTTCGGAAATTTGCACATTTCCGATGAGTGGAAGAAGCCTTTACAATTCCAGCATTAGTTGGGGCGTGTGCGTCCACGGTTAGCTTCAACTACCACCCTTTCTTCCAACATTTCTGTGAACTTGTAAAATGTTTCTCTATTTCTGTTTTGTTTTACTTGGACATAAAATAGTGACATGAGGTTTTTGTGCGAAATTTGGGCATTCTAATTATTTTGTGGAATGCCAGGTCAACATGAGTTAGCTGTTCCTCGATGTCTTTTGTATCGATGTTAGCTGGGAGCCCTCTAATCACAACTTTCACCGACATATTTGAAGCATAGATCCTTTGTAGTAAAAGGCAAGTTTCGTCCATATACTTGATATTCCTTCGGAAATCCTCATCATTGGAAATTTGGACTTTAATAAATTGGTCGGTGTAATTGGCTTGGATGCTGGGAACTTCATTTCTTAATACAGATAAGATAACTGGCCAGCAACTTGTGGGTTAGAAAAAAGACGGGCGGAGTCCTAGCTGCTTTGGAAGCAGATTGTTTAAGTTCTGGAATAGACCTTTACATTTCCTACAGATGCAAAGGAATTTGATGTAGCTATAATTGCATGTCTTTGTGGTGACCTCGAAACATTTCTAACCAGGTGTTTGGGTCGCGAGCGGAAAACCATCTTCATCAGCTGGTCGCTTAGCCAGTTTTTTCGGTGAATTTAGCAATTCAAGTTTCTGCTTTTCTTCTATGTCTCTTATTGTTTTGAGCTCAATTATTTTATATAAGCTTTAGTAATTTACAGAGGATCAATTGTGGGGGTATTTATAAGGAAATTATATGTACTACCATTATTGGTAATGCACATTAAATATATGTTGTCGCTCCTCTGAGAAACATTTAAGCAATTCACATTTAATCGACAGTGAAGCTTTTTAAACTGTATGTAAAATTAAATGCAATAATTATTAAGATACATTCCGACAATTCATTCACATTCAGATTTTATTTTTACAAGTTTTCCACAGAAGCTCTAATATAAATAATGGATTTATTTTTTAAACTAGAGAATTCCAGAGGTTCAAGAAAAACAACATAAGCATAAAAAAATATAGTGCATTTCATATATAAATGTAGTGCATGAAATCTATTTCTAAATAAATGTTTAGAAATAGATTTATGAATCCATAGATTTAGAAATAAAATTTATTAATCCGAAGTTAATGCATACTATTACATACACGCATATATATATATATATATATATATATATATATATATATATATATATATATATATATATATATATATACATATATATATATGTGTGTATGTGTGTGTATTTCGAAGATTTCAAATGGCAATAGATTTTTTTTTTATTGTAATGTGTTCTCAGTAGCCAAAAAAAAAAAAGCCATAAATAGTTTTGGAATGGTGCCTGTAGCCCAAAAATCGGCGGGAGTTAAGAGAGTTATAAATAAGTCCCATTCCTTTTAACAGAATGTATGTAATGATGATAAAATTTAGGAAAACATCTATGGCTGTTTGGTTGTGATGAAGAAAATATAAAAGTCACCAGCAGAGATTTATGCACTATATGCTTGCTGTATTTCTAGACCTGAATCAATGGAAATTTTAGGCACTGATCCTATCTGAAATACAGTAGAACCTCTTTAAGTCGAACCTCGATAAGTCGAAAATCTCCACAATTTGAAATTTTTTTTTGTTCCCTTCCCTTCAAGCCTCAAAACCTCCATTACTCGAAATTTCAACCCTCTATAAGTCAATCCCCACAAGCCATTTTGGTATCTTCATGACCACCCGTCAACCATTACTGTCCAATAAAGGCACAGATTTGACCTCTGGCTGTGTGGTTATCTCAAACTGAAGATATATCAACGATCTATTCATAACCTGATTAAATTTAAGAACAGCATCTTCTTCATTCAGCAGATGAGTCATGTGTAGATTAGAGCACAATACCAATTATTACTTTTCTCTATATAGTAAACACATTGAATACTTTACATCATTGTCATATCAGTTGAATAACTTTTATCGGTCGCACCATTGAATATCTTTTTTAATTTTTTTCGTTTTCTTCATATATATATAATCTACTAACTGAATAACATACTAAATGTATTCATTACATATACATTTTGGTGTGTGGCAAGTTTCAGTATAATGCACGTTTAAACAATGTAAGATTGCAGAGCTGTTTATTAAACTACGTTAATAAAAACTTTATATGCATCATATATTACTCAAGCAGACAATTTTGAAACTGCTTTGTGCGTGTGCCGTTAATTTTCAGTATTTGAAATGCATGACATGCAGATTTGGTAGATCTTGTAACCACTGGATTTTGTTTACAATGCTGAAGACGGGCAAATTTTAATTCTAGCGATATATGAAACAAACCATAAATAATAATTATCTCTTTGTTTGCATAGAAATAGAGAAATACAGATTACATTTATTGTAATACTTCCCTATTGCACATACTCATTGGTTGCAAAATATCGCTACCTTTAAAGGAAGGAATTTTAGGACTTAAAAGCTGTTTTTTCCATTTGAAAAGCTGCTTTGAGTTCTTCGAAATCGAAATTCCTAACAAAGCAATAAACAAAGTGAATCTGGAAATTCCAAACAGTTGAAATTTCAATTTAATTATTTATTTTAAATTATTATCCATGAAATTATAGGTATAGATTTGGGGAGAGGCAGTCCATGTCTTACTGGATGATATTCAGTGTTACTTACTGGCGATTAATTATTTTTTCAATTTCTCTCATGAGCTAATAATTATATAAAAATAAATAAATAATTTCTTTTCTTTCTCTTTTGAGTAATTAATAAATATTTTTATGGTTAGCCTATATATCTGCTCAGGCGATTATATTTATCTATATTTAATACTGGTTTATTGAGGCCTGTAAAATTATTTTGCTTTTTAAATTACTCCCATATTTTTTTAAATAGAGAAAGGCTTTTGTTCGTATAACTAACAAACTGCACCCTGCATCTAATTTTAACTGATTGTTAAAGTGGCTGATTTATGATTCCCAATAGTTTGGTGGTTAAAATTTAAAATGGCCGGCTTTTTATTTTCTTTATATTTTATAATATTTATTTACATTTATAACAAATAAATCCTATTAGAAGCTGATGCACATCATCTAAAATAAAAATAATGCCATAATTTGGACGGTTTGAATTTGGTGCTTGATTTTTAATTATGCAACTAACAAACAATTTTTATTTAAAACCGTGCTCAACAAATCCATGTAAAAATAATATTTAAATGCAAATGAAAGTCCTCGTTTAATAGAACAAAATGAGAAATGGGTAAAATAAACTTTATTTAGATTATTTATTAATTTCACACGTGTAACAACATAAATAATTGTATTTTTAGCAGGACCATGTTCAACAAAGCCTTGTCAAAATGGAGGAACTTGCACAGTAGATGGACAATCTTTCAAATGCGATTGTAAGCCTCCATTCACAGGAAACACATGCGAGATAGGTAAGACAAATTATATAAATATGTTTGTTGACTTTCCTGTTATAAAAGCAAATTAAGGGACGAATCCAAACACTAACAATTCAATGTTATTTAAATACGTGTAAATATCATTCAATGGTGCAAAATATATGATATTCATAACGTTAGGTTCATTATATTGTTGTTTCCAATACAAAAAAAGTCCTAAGATTGTTTCCATGAAACATATAAGTAATAATTATAAAAATAGCTCTATCGGACGGAATTCATTACATCTATAAGGAATGATACTGGTGGAGGTCCATGTTTCAGTCGCTGTAATGTTTTATATTGTAACCGCTTTTTTCAAAATATACCCTTTCAAATCTCTATTTTTCAGGACCTTGTTCTTCAAATCCTTGTCAGAATGAAGGGACGTGCGCAGTTGAAGGACAGTCGTTCAAATGTGAATGCAAATCACCGTTTAGTGGGAAGAATTGTGAAACAGGTAAGAAATACATCAATTGATAGTTCTATGTATTTTTAGTCGTTTGCAAGCCGTTTGCCAATCTAGAATGATGTTGGTGTTTTTTTTTTTTTTCTATAAGAAACAACTCTGAATATGTTTAAAGTATTTCATTTCATTACAAGAAAATGGGTGGATAGTTGCAATATTTGCCCTGTTAAATAGTAATTTTTACTATAACTTTTTTATAATTCTGATAAAATTCTTTATATAAAAATAGTGCCGTACTCGTGGGAAATCTTTAAGGACAGATAGGACGCCTCTAGTTAAGTAATTTCTTTCAGCAACACAACATATGTAGGCAGTAAACTGATAAAAGGTTCCTTTAATGAACTAGCGTATTACTATTTTGTCATTCTTCATTATGTTGATTTTCTACTAAAGAAGATATGATTGATTACACTTATCAGGAAAATGTGGAAATGCAATTTGTGAATGGATATGCTGTTAAATCTATAGAGTTTGTGTAAGATCCATTTTGCAAAAAATCAGCATTATATAGAAAAATTCTTTGGATAACTGCATCGCTGTCTTATCGAAAGGGTCTCCTTTGTAAATGGAACGGAATACATTGAGATCGGGCCTGCAATGAGATGGCGTCACACATAGCAGAGAGCATTCTTCGGTGGGGGAAGAGGTGGGGATATCGTTCGCAGTGGAGCACAAGTGACGATACGGCAACTACTAATTACTAACCGAAATATTTCAGCTCTATCTCGCAAGAAGGGTGAAAGCCTTAACTCCAGCAGAATATCAGCCACAGCAAGTGTTTGGTGTATAAAACTTATTCATGGTTTCATGCACCATGATCCACAATGATTTATTTCATTCCTGGCTCAGAGAAGTGCTTAAGTCCGATCCTGGATTTCCACATCCAAAAGCTATATCCTCCGGACGGGGCCACCCCAAGTGGCGGTCTCCATCTGCTCCATTTTTAATGTACATATAAACGATTTGATACTGGCCGTGAAGTCTGTCAGAGTGGAAGGTTTTCTTTTTGCAGGTGTTTATTCGAACTCAATTTACAAAACAGAATGCAAAAATTCAAATTGAAAATGTACTAAATAGAGCAGAATGGGAGGGTTTATCCAAACGGAGCGATTCAAATAGCATGCCAGTAAAACTTTAATAATATGCGTTTTAGACGTTTTCCTTGATGTTTCTGAATATCCGACATAAGTTTTTTTACACCTCTGAAGATTTGTTAAATATGGATAAAATTTATGTACCTGGGGTTGGTTCACGACAATAAGTTAAGATGGAAACTTCATATTGACAGTATGATTGAGAAGATTGAAAAAGGCCTTCATATTATCGAACATATAGCTGGTTATCTTTGGAGATGTGGCCGAAAAGCATAAACATATATAAAATGTTGGTTTTGCCTGTTGTTGGAGTCTTGTGATCGCTCCAAAGTACTGGACATTCTAATACCTGTGATAATAATTTTCACAATGATTGGAGGAAAGTAACCACTACTACTACGACTATACCACACCGCATCACTGCACCTTGGCTGAGTTGCCCCTTTTACAGTTTGGGAAGGATGTGGGTGAGAAGAAGTCTGATTGGGCTCTGTAACGCTCTACGGTCATAGGAGACCGGGACCTACAGCTTAAAGTGGTTTCCTAACTACTACAAACATCCAGGGCACCGTTGGATACCCGTAGTTAATACACAAGCTTGACTTCGGTGATCGAACGAGAACCGGTATATTCTTGTGAACTAACATGAAAATTTACGATGGTATCGGAAACGTCACCTGGAGAGTATAGGGCACAATGTAGTTACAGTGGCCAAGTTGAAGTTCATGTTGGATAGAAGAATGCCTTCTTTTCGATAAATAAGAAGAAATCCATGATATTTAATACTATGCAAATATCTGAATTCATGAGTATATCTGGAACCTATCCACTGTTCTGTTGCTTTTATCTGTGCTTTTTTGTTGAAATATAAGGTCTTCCGGAAATATCCAACGAAATATTATAGTATATGCTGCAGATTTACTATAGAATCTGCCAGTTCATTCTTTTTAATACCAACGTGCCCTAGGGTCCTGATGAATCCGATGGATGAAATGCTACTGCAAATATTTTGAAGTTGATTGCCAAGAAATTGCATGACACGATTGAGGGGATAATGCAATGCTATAATGTTTGAAGAATTAATAGACTGTTTGTGAGGATGATATATTTATGAGGATGATTTTATAAGATGAAAGGATTAAAGAAGTACAAGAGCTTCTCCTGTGAAAATACTGTCATAATTTGAAATTTGTCCTGAGGAAGACTTATGACCAGAAATTGATGACTGTTATTGACAGTTTAAGATCTGTTTTAAATGCTTCAGAGGCTAACATGATTCTATCTTCCATTGTATGCTTTTGTATTGTTAAAAGGTGTTTGATGACTTGATAGGGTAACTAGTTTGAAAAGGTAAATAATCAATAGGAAATGTGACTTTAGAGTTCCAACTAAACGGAGGAAACTTAGGAATTAAATTGGAAGGTTGAATTATTTAAGTTGTCTTGAAGGTTTGTAAATATATATATATATATATATATATTGGAGAGAAATGGGACTTTTAAACATCGGGATTTGACTTCCGGAGCAAAGATAGAAGGAGAGAGAAGAAGAAGAATCAAAAGATATATATTTGAGAAAAAAGCACTGTGCTAGAATATACTGGGCACGTTACCTAGAGGGAACGTTACGTGCTAGAATATACGTTACCTAGAGGGCATCATAGAGACGGCTGTTAAAATTTCACTTAACTCATTCTATTCACCTTAATTTTAAACATATCAGTAGACGGCGTGAATAATGGAGTATCATTCCGGTCTAGATATTTACTCTCTTCTTCCCCGGCATAAACAAGGCATTTTTTTGTTAATTTATCGGTTTGAATTCACTAGTCATCTTCGTTTCCGACTCCGACTCCTCTAGCTTCAAAACGCATCCTTGTATTCATCAGGCCTCTGTCCTCCCCATTTATAATGCAAAACATTTATAATAAGCCTAAATAAGAGGAAAATGCTTTTTGTTAACATAGAGCAAACAGAAAGCGAATTACTTCCATAAAATTAATATTAATTAATAATAATAATTATAATTCTAATCAATTAATTCCTTCATAATTTAATTCTAAATAAGTATTTTCAAATTAGGTAAATGTTAAAAATATAATTAATTTAGCTAATTAATTAATTAATTTATTTATTTATTTATTTATAAGTAATATAATTAATTAACAAAGAAATAATTTAATCAAGTCATTAAATTTAAAAGTTAAATGATATTTAAACAAAATTAACGAAAGCTGTTATAATATCGTGCATTATTATATTTGATTTCAAATACTGTGTTTTTGAATCAGAAAGGAATGCATTCCTAACCAAAGCTTATGAAAGTAAAATGAATTCCATTATAATGCATATATTTTTTAATCATTTTTGTTACATATTTATGGTTAGCAGCATTATGGTGCGCAATATTGAAGAATTTCTAAAAAAAAAAAATCAAATGATTAATTTTTTTTTAAATTTTTCTGCAGAATGTGACTGCAAAAATGGAAAATGTCGGGTAACTGAAAATAATGAAGTGATTTGTGAATGTCTTCCGGAGTATGGGAAATACGATGATGTTTGCACAGGTAAAATTATGTCGTTTTGTTTGACACAAGTTAAAAAGTATTTTTAAAAGTTGATAATATATATATATATGTATGTATAAGACATTTTTCCCATATTTTTATCTAATGTATTTTAGCAAACACTTTAGGTAAAAAAAAAAAAATACTAGTACTATAATTTTATTACCATTGCATGCTAATGAAAAATAGCTGTTTGTTTGTAAATATATAGTGAAAATATGCAAAAAATTAAATAAATTTGTTTGCTGGGTTTTTAAATGAATTTTAATGAAAATTTGCTAATGGAAATTGATGATCAAAAATAATTTGTCTGATAAAGGAAATAAGTGAAATGAACATTAAAATTTATGTTCATTCTACATAACGCGAATTGATGTATAATTAAAATAAGCATTTAATTTAATTATTATAAATATTTAAATGAAAAATGAATGAATTCATTTATAAATAAAATAAATTTTTAACTATAAAAATCTACAAAAATATGAATGAAGCAGATATGATTGAAATTTATTTTTAGTGTGGTGCATTTCTAGTTGGAATTCAATCTTAAATATATGATTAGATATCACACACAAAAAAATAAAGAAAGAAAGAAACACCATTCAGAGCCATCTTATTCAATGCATGAAGAGTTTATTTTTGACAGCGATGGCAAGAAGGAATTCCAACGTATTCTGTTCATGTTTATTTTAAATTTAAAAATGCTAACATATATATATATATATATATATATATATATATATAACGTAAATTTTAAATATTTCAAAACAACATTTACATTTAGTTACATAATCCAGTTTAAGAAAACTATATGAAACTAATACAAAATATAATGCATCACATTCAGATTTGTTCTTTTTTTCAGCCTGTGATTGTGGTACTGGTGCTAACTGTACATTTGATGTCGGATTCTTTTCCACTGAAAAATACTGCCTGTGCCCAGATGGCAGAAAACTGAAAAACCAACGCTGTGAAGGTATTCTTTTATTTCGTCCTTTTGGATTAAAGGTTTAATTATTTAACAGACAAATATTGAATATAACGTCATCAAATAAATTTGTAGTTTCAATGTAACACAGTTTACACACATTTTCATTTCAGTAATTCGTTTTTGAAACCTTAACAACATAAACATTAAAAAAAAAATCTTAAACCACCAATTGATTTCTCTAGAGGTGAAGAATTTCAGGAAATGTTAATATTATATGAATGTTTTATTTAAAAATATTCCTTTGAAGCTTTATAAATAAGGTACACACATGCATTTTCATAACGAATTAGAATGTCCTATATTTTTAAAATACATTGTTATCTAAATTTCTTCAACAATAAAAAACAAAAAATATTTTGGTGCTTGTAATGAAAAACATTAATATAGGTCAAACTATTTCATGAAACACCCCAATTTGAATTGAATTGAAAAACATTCTTTTCTAAAATTTTTTTTTATACTCTAAAAAGCTTAAAGGTTTCCCTAATATTAATGAATGATGGTAATTAATAAATAGTTCTTTCCCGAAATTTTTTTTATTAATAATTATTGTGCATTTACATATCACATTTTAGGAAACTTGGAAAATCCCAAAATATTTCGTCTTAACTGTCAATACGAGAAAACTACATATGGTATCACAATTGTATCGAGCCTTCTCACTTCTGAAATCTATGACTTCATCATATGCTATAGTACCGGATTTCAAATTTTCTTCGAGCTTTATCAATGAGAAACGAATTTGGATATATTTTAAAATAGAAATAATTCTCCCAAACATAAATGTTTAAGTTAACCATAACTAGAAATTTTCAAATAAATATTTGCCATATTTGAACCTCCTGTTTTTAATTTTTACACTTCTAAATATTGCCCTTCATTTCTGTTCTTTTATACTTCTATTAAATTACTTCTATTATATCCACTAATATATTTATATTACCTAAAACTAAATTAAATTAGGAAAACTATTTAACTTTTATACAAACTGGAAGAAGAAAATAAATATCAATTCGTTCATATGGCTTTAACCATCCTTACATTGCGGACAAATTCTTGGAGAATTGCACAAATATTTATAAGACTGACAAAAGTGCTTTTTTTTGTGTTAAAATTAAAAATGATGAACAAATTGTATCAAAATTTATTTGTTGTCATGGCACAAACATGAACTTTTTTTTTTTATTCTAATGCAGCTGGCAAACACTTAAACAGCTTGGTCTTGGATGCCTTAGGCAAGCTATGCACATACGTACTTACTTTGCATTACCTAGGGGGGCGTGTAACTTGAAGATAAACCACGGACGCGGAGTAGCAATGCCCCCGCAACGCTCTACGATCCTATTAGGACCTGGACCTACGGTTTAAAGTGGATTCCGAACCACTACAAACAACGGGGATTTGAACCCGATACCTATGGTACCGAAAGCCAGAGCGCTAGCCACTCGGCCATCAGGCTCCGACAAACATGAACTAAATCATAAGATTTTACTCATTTATAGAAATTGCACTTATCAGTACCCAGTCTAAGACATTTTTTGTTAAACTTAACAAAATAGACGTATAATAATGTCTTACAAAAAGGCAAATAAATAAGAAATGTAATATAATACAAAAAATGAAAAATTGGCTAGTTTCATATCTAATACCTTGGACGAATCAGAATTGGTTTTCAAAGCCGACAACTTTTTATTCAAGTTGTATTTCAAAATGTCACACAATCCTTTATAATTGTTTGCATTAGCACTTAATAATAATATCCTTGATTGGATAAAATCAAGACGATGGTGAATGAAGTGCAATGGAGACCAAAACTTTCAGCAGAATTAAGGATAATACTATATAATAATAAATTTAGTAGTTTTCTTTTGTGGCACATTTAAAATCAGAAGCTAGGAGATTGCAGACTAGGGATTGTAAACAATAGGGATAGCACAATATTTTCTATTTTAATATAATTTTAAAAGATGTCTTAGTATCTACATACATCATTAGCAATATATCAAATACATAAAACAGATTTCAGTAACTGAGCGACTATATCCTTTAAGAATTAAGTGTAATGTTTTATTTTCAATTTTCTTATTCATCAACAGATCCTTGCAACAACAGTCCTTGCAAAAATGGTGGAACTTGTAAAGTCGAAGGAAAAAAATTCAAATGTGCTTGCAAACCTCCCTATCTTGGAGATTTATGTGAAAGGGGTAACGACTAATTAATTTTTTTTACATCTAAAAAATAGAATTGATTATATTTTTAATAAATTAACAATATCTTTATCTTTTATTTAAAGATTTATGCTCGGAGAATCCCTGTAAAAATAGTGGAACTTGTAAAATTAGTGGTACTACTTTCCAGTGCAATTGTAAGCAGCCATATTCTGGTGAATTATGTGAGAAAGGTAAATTTTAAAATTATATTTATTTAAAAATTAAAATTTTCTTTAAATAAATTTTTATTAAAGTTTTTTTTTATATATTTTAATTACATATTAAACAAAAAAAAAATTAATACCTTAAATTAATTGTTAAAACATATATGAATAAGATCAAAACTTTTAATTTAAAAAAAAAATAATGGGGAAAACAATAGCACCATGGTTTTTTTTTTCATTCATTCTAGAAGTGGAAGAAATAAAAATATTGTTTTGAGGATGATTTAAACATATGAATGAGCAAACCATTATTATCACATGATATTGTTTTTAATAAAAAATTATGATTACTTCGTTGTTTGTTTCTTAATGAATTTATAAAACTGCGAATATACATCTCCGACATCTAGTAATTTTTTAAAATTTATTCATCGGTAGCTAAATTAATTTTCGCTATCCTTTTCTGTAACAGAACTTTCCCATTTTTGAAAATTTTTTTCTAGTGTAAATTTTAACAAAGCTTTTTTTTTTTCTCTCAATATATATATATTCTTAATTACTCTTTATTTATATACTCTTAATTGCCTCGAATTCCAGTCGCTATTAAAATGTATATAAGTTAACTGAAAAAGTTAACTTAACTGTTAAACTGAAAAATCAAAGCATTCTGTCACTCTAAAATATTTATTTTATACAATTTTGTAGATCCCTGCACAGATAATCCATGCAAGAATGGAGGTACTTGTAAGAGAGAAAAAATTCCTTCAAATGCACTTGTAGGGGCACCATTTTATGGGGACACTTGTGAGAAAGGTAAACAGTTTAATGTTCACAAATTTTCTTAATTATATCCTTCTTTACAAAAACATAAAATGTACGCCTTTTCCGTTTCTTTAATTAAATTTTTAGTAAATATTTTTATATATTTTAATTACATATGAAATGAAAACAAATACATTAAATTAATTGTTAAAACATATATGAATAAGATCAAAACTATTCTTATAATTTAAAAAAAATAATAGGGAAAACACTAGCAATGAAATAACTGCATGGGTATTATTTCATGTATTCTAAAAGTTGAAAAGATCAAAAAAATATTTTAACGATGCTTTAAACATAAAAATGAGCAAACCATTATTATCACATGGCACATTTTTTAATAAAAAATTATGATTGCTTCGTTGTTTGTTATTCAATGAATTTGTAAAATTGCAAATATACTTTTCAGACATCTAGTTTTAGATTTTTTCTTCTGTAGCTAAATTAATTTTTGCTATCATTTTCTGTAACAGAACTTTCCATTCATGACATTTTTTTGTATAGTGAAAATTTTAACAATGCTATTTATTTTTCTTCTCTGTATATATATTCTGAATTACTTTTTAAATATATATATATATATATATATATATATATATATATTAAATATATATATATATATATTATATATATATATATATTATTAAATATATATATATATATATATATATATATATATAAATTAAATATATATATATATATATATATATATATATATTATTAAATATATATATATATATATATATATATATATACTCTTAATTTCTTTGAATTTCAGTCATTTGGAAAATATATAAGTTAACTAAAAATTAAACCTTTCTATGCCACTTTATAATATTTTATACAATTTCATAGATCCCTGCACGGATAATCCTTGCAAGAATGAAGGTATTTGTATGACAGAAAAAAATTCCTTCAAATGCATTTGTAGAAAACCATTTTATGGCGAAACTTGTGAGAAAGGTATACAGTTTATTGTTCACTAATTTTTCTTAATTATATCCTTCTTTAAAAAATATAAAATATACCTCTCCCCCTCTGTCTTGGTCTCTCTCCGTATATATATATCCATGCGTGTATTCCAGAATTTTTCTTATGAGTTTTCAACACGTAAATTTTAATAGTTTAATAAATTTCAGTACGTCATACTGTAAGATGAGTAATAGGAAAAGTAACTAGAGTCGGAATTTCAATTTTAATTATTGTTTAATAATAGTTTTTAACTCGTACTAATATTGGTTCAAATACATAAAAATAAAAAAAAAAAACCCTACACAAGAAAATAAAATTTAATTTCTAAAAAATTATATGAAATTATAAATGAAAATTCAATCTTCGTTTCTACTTTTTCACATATTTCATCTTTTAAGTCAATTTCAATATTTCAATCAATCTATAATAAAAAGCTTAACAATTTAGGCTTTCTTGCCCTGTTGTGTTTCTCAAATAGAATTCAGCCTTCGTAACATTGAAAAGATCTTTCATTCTATCATGTTGTTTGGGTAATGTGACAAGCTGTGATTTGCTGGGAGGTAATTCAAGGGTTTTTTTTAAATGGAAATATTGAATTCTTGAATTAGATCCCTAACAGCAGTGAAAATTCTTATAATTAAATTTGGGAATCTCCGTGAATAGATCTTTGTGGAATAACGCCATCGATAAAATTTAATGCAGCGTGCAAATTTCATCAGATTTTTGCAACAATTTACAGAGAGTAAATGTATACGTGGACGATTTATTTAATACACGCAACTTTATTAAAAACATTATAATAATATTATGAAAATAAACGATGTATCTCTGTCATTCCAAGACACTAATTCTCTTAGACTTAGAACTATGGGATTGTCTCTGATTGGTGTATTGATATTACTCTAATAAGACATATCTGCCCTAATTCTTTTTTTTTTTATTTTTGCTGTCAGTATGTTTTGTTTTTTCGGAGAGTGAAAAAATTATTAATTTTATCGATTATGTTCAATTCATTTTCAGTATCTTTTACATTTATAGCATTTCCTTTCTAAAAATGGGGGAGACCAATGCTTATAGAGTGGGTGAGGAAATAATTGTTTTTACTCCATTAAATTTTCCACCCATATAAGCTGCACCATCGTAACTTTGTTCATGTACAAATGATAAATATATTTCATAATTCTTGA
Organism: Caerostris extrusa; assembly: GCA_021605095.1. NCBI lineage: Eukaryota > Metazoa > Arthropoda > Arachnida > Araneae > Araneidae > Caerostris > Caerostris extrusa. The sequence goes on along the minus strand of BPLR01014251.1, from coordinate 49,633 downwards.
AACATTCCATTTCCGTATTCGCCAAAAAGTTTGTTCTGTTGTATTTGAATCAGGTACGGACCATATAAATTGTTTGCATACTTTATTAATCTAGTAACCTTAATCTTTCAAAAAGCACATTACATTTGAGAACTTCTCTTTTAGACATTTGTTTATCACAATTTAGGCATTTGACAAACAAGCCAAAGATCTGAAGAGTTTCGTTTTAAATGGATAGTTTACTACTTGATGCCCTTAGTAAAAGTGTTATAAATTAAAATCTCAGCACTTTGTTAAAACTAATTCACCACTATAATACCTCATTCCTTTTTTAATAGGTATGCTTTATTTTAAGTATCACACATTGCCGAAAAGAAACTAGACAAGTATTATATATTTACACTCATATCCATAAATTAAGCATAATGAAGTTCAGACAAAGAAAGAGAGAGAAGCAAAACAAATTTGACTTATTTGTAAAGTCTATTTATTAAACAAAAGGTAAAGAACAAAAAAGATGCTATATGTTTGACATAATTAATAAAATTGCGATTTTTACTCCCTGGAGCAAATTTCAAAGAAGAACCTATTTACAAAAAACCAGTATAACATGGTTAGTATTATGGTTAATATGGAGTATGTCTCCTGGACGATGCAATACAGGCCTTACAACGCTATGCTGGCCAATCCATACTATCCTCCAATTGAAGGCATTCGTCTACAATGCTTGCACGGTGAGGACGGGCGTTTTCATCCATAAACAGAAATTCAGCACCCATGGCGCAACGAAACAAACGTACATGTTGTTCCAGAATGACATCCCGATAGATGTGGCCTGTCATCGTTACACTCTGAACATGCAGGTCAGTTCTGGAACCAAGAGTAATTCCTCCCCAAACGAGCCATCCTGCACCACCGTAACGGTGTCGTTCAATGGTGTTCTCTTGGTGGTAACGGACACCTGGCGCTCTCCATACGAAAGTCCGGCGAGAATCAGACTGCAAACTAAACCTGGACTCGTCGGAAAACATCACACAAGACCACTGATGCGGTGTCCACAATGCATGCTCTCTACTCCAGGTTAATCGCAGGCGACAGTGAGTTGCGGTAAGTGGAACACATCTGACAGGCCTACGAGCATATAGACCAATGTGCCTAAGCGTCTGTACACAGTCTGCCTTGAAACTGTCGTACCGGTAGCTGAAGAGAGCTGACGAGACAGGTCTGATGCTGTGCTCCGTCTGTTTCTTTTGGCAGTAACTGCTGAATACCGGTCCTCATTCGGTGTTGTAACTCAGGGGCGACCTGTGCTGTAACATCTACTCACATTACCATCATCTTGGAATCGTTTCCAAAGCCTGGAGATGACATTCTGGGCGATTCCAAGTTCATTTTACTTCCAGCTGGGTACGTCCACATTCCAGTCGTCCGATAATTCTACCACGTAAAAGTCATCAAATGCTTCCTTTGTGCCCATAACTATGCGGTTATTGCACTGAAAGGCTTTTAAAGCGCTTGTGAACAATTTTACTTCTTTGCCGCCATTCCTTATATACCCCTCTCTTTACACTCTCGCCATTGACATACTAATCTGGTGGTTTCTGTTTTGCATATTCTTCTTCAAGATGTTCAAAATTTTTATTTTAGAGTTCAATTTCTGTGTGATTCTGAATTATCCTTAATTTATGGACAGGAGTGTAGTACAGTAACTGACTAAAAACTGATCTGCTTGAATCAGGTTCAGGCTGGAAATGATGAGCGTCTTCTGTGAGTTGAAGATGATGTATGGAGAAAGGAACTAAATGTATTCTCCTATATTCAATAATTGTTATCAACTATTATTTATCTACTTCAGAGTTGTATATGAAATGTATTCAAATTTTGTAAAATTTCTATTTTTCAGTGTTTTAAAGATTGATCGTCACCATAAAAACTTATTTTTGAAAACCTAAAATCTTTCTAGAACTCTTTTTTAGGACAGAAGATATAAGGTGCCCCAATAAAATATCAGTAGTTTTTTTGAAAGACTACCCATATGTATAGGAACATAATCCATCTATAAAAAAAGAATTGACAAAGTATGAGCTAAGTAGATACAGGACCATTTTTCACAATCAAATAAACACTGTTTCTCTACATGCAAATAGTATAGCAAAGCCTCCATAATATTTGCAATACAAAAACCCAAAATTGTCTAACATTTAGACATCTCATTAAAAAAGAAGAAAGCAGGGGAAAATGTCAAAAATCTAAAGTGCTTATTAGCTGAAGCGATGAAACTGAAAATCATTACACAAATATTCAAATTGTTGAACTGCAAAAATGCATTGACAGCTAAAAAAGCTCAAAAACAAAAATAGGATATTTTTGTGTTAATTTGTGTTTATTTTTGTGTTTTGTTATTTTATATATATAAACATGTTGTCCAGTAAATCAGTAAAAGAGGAAAGGAATTAATAAAACCAAAGGGAAACTATTTATAAAACCTAAAAAAAATTAATCATAATACCCGATGATAGCTCTATCAAGGAATATGCACCTCCTAGATATTATTTCTACTCGCCTGATGACGCTCTTAAATACCATTTGTTTGAACTTTTAATTCAAGTTCAAACACATATCATCTAACGACGTATTCCAATAAAATGGAGACTAATGACGAAGAAAGGCAATATGAGAGTAGAGCGTTTTATAAAGCAAACATCGAGTCCCGTGAATGAACCTAGTGACTGTTTATAATTATTTGATCATTATTCGAATGATTGGTTGACAGACTACAATCAATAATTTGTATACGTGTAGTATCTAAGTGAAGTGAGTTATTGTACTCTAGGTATTATACGTTATTTTGGTTGACTAGATAAGGACAAATGTTACAAGAAATTTTTAATTTTTAAATTTAGAAATGCAGGATGCATTAGAAAGTATTGACATGAAATACCTTGCGAACGTAGACAGCTTTGAAGTCTTGCAAAAGGCATAACCTTCTTCTCCAATAGTGTAATAAATATAAACACATAGCAGAAGCGTATAATAAAAAGAGATAACGCACAATTTAATATAATCAATAGAACAAAATTTAAAACTCTCTATAGATATTCCTAAAATAAAATTTGGAAAATCGTTACAGGCGATCTAAAAGAAAATAGATATAGCAAACTCAGTAATTGAAAATAGTAAAACATTTTGGGTTTACTAAGAAATTATTGAAACGGATATGATAAATTATGGACCATGCAGTATATAAAGCCGAAATCAATATGACCAAAGAATATTTTTTTGTATATTTCGTTTCATTTAATACTAAATGGTTAAAACTTGCATGAGAAATTGTATTAAAGTATCTTTCAGCCTTTTAATTCAGAAGATTATTTAAGTGTTAGTTTTATAGTTTTACTTTAATACATTAGTGATAAATAATACATTAGTCTCAAAAGTGTTTTCAAAGACTATTAACAATAATCAGTTTTGGACAACAGAGGATTTAACGTTATTTTTATTCGGTTCCATTAATTTAAAAGCAAATAATTTTATTTTTGATAATAAAACAGTTTTTATTAAACTAACAATTCGAACAAAGGTGGCACATGCAGATGCTCAGCTGACAAATTTAAATGACTTAATAGTTATCATCAAATAACGGAAAAATCCGATTTTTAGTTTATTTTTGTAAAAAGGTTAAATTATCAATAATAGGGCAATCAAAAGTAATATGTAAATGCCTTTTAGTTCCATGTACAATTAAACCATGCATGAATGGAAGTAATTGCAGTCATTACAAAGAAACTTACAAATATGCTTGCAAAACTCTGTACTTTTGAAATAACTGTAAAAAGAGTGAATGTTATCAAGTCAATAATATATTTTTATAAATTCAATTTTTCATTTGACTTCTTAAATAATCATGAAAATCTTCATCTTCAACAGCATCAAGTTCATAGAAATTATTTAACTCATATATTAATAATTTTTTTATGTAACAGATCCATGCACGATTAAACCATGTAAGAACGGAGGCACTTGCACACTTGATAAAGATTCCTTCAGATGTAACTGCAGAGTTCCATATTTTGGTGACACTTGAGAAAGGTATGGTGCAAATTGCCCAATTTTAAGCAATTAACTTTATTATTATTATTTTATTACCAAGTTTATTGTATTCTATTCCATTTCTAAGCAATTATAGTAGGCATATTTCTTTTTATATATCTATATACTAATAGTTAATTACATAACAAAAATTTATATAATTATCATAACCTTGAATTTATATAATAATAATTTTTTATGCTACAGATCCCTGCACGATTAAACCATGTAAGAACGGAGGCACTTGCGCACTTGATAAAGATTCCTTCAGATGTAACTGCAGAGTTCCATATTTTGGTGACACTTGTGAGAAAGGTATGGCGCAAATTGCCCAATTTTTAAACAACTAACTTATTATTAATAAAAATAATAATAATAAAAATAATAATAATTACCAATAATAAAATAATAACTTATTATTATTATTTATTATTATTCTATTCCATTTCTAAGCAATTATAGTAAGCATGTTTCTTTTTATATATCAATGTACTGATAATTCTTCTTCTGGAGGTGCTTGTAAGTAGTATAATATTTTTCAGTGTGATTATAAAGCACCATCCTCGGTTGACATTTGCAGAAACGTATGTGTTCATTTGCATTTCTTGTGATTAAATATAAATTTGGCATCTTTAATTTTTAAAAATAATAAATATAAAAAAAAATCCCCAAAAATTATTATTGGCCCCATTTAAAGGGCAAAATTTTCCTGCAAATTATATCTAAATCTATCATTAAAACCAAACATGGAATTTTCATAAATATTGATTTAAAACATGTGATCAACATAATGTGTCCCTGAATATCAGGACACTAATCATGGTATTCCAGTCTGACTACCTAGTGGTATGCAAGCATTTCGTATTCCATTAGCATTACCTACCAGTTACACGTTTAACTTTTTCTTATTTATGGTGTCACAGTGTGAAAAAGATATATGGTGGTTACACCCTTTGTAACCGTGGATATGATCTATCTTCTAATTGTTTATCCATTTCAGCAAATATTAAGATAGTTTTCATGTACTTGATATTTAAAAAACAACAGCAAAATAAATTTATTTTTTCGTTGAAAGCACACAAGGTTATTTTTTCTCTCCTAAATCTATTATTTTTCCTAATATTCTTATAGTGATTGTGTTATAAAATCATTTAAATATTATTTATGTAAAATTAAAAAATATCATATATAAATTTATAGTTATATAAGACATATCCTATCTGTCTTTTCATTTGAAAAAAATTAAATTAAAAATTAGATAGTTTAACAAATATGAATTTCAGATATTTGAATTACATACAATATGAGCCAACGGCCATATCATGCTGAATATACCGGTTCTCGCTAGATCACCGAAGTCAAGTATCATTGGGCGCGGTCAGTATTTGGGAAGGTGACCACCTGGGAACATCGCGCCGTTGGCTTTCACAAATTTGGGACCTGAATGGCCGAGTGTCTAGCGCTCTGGTGCTCGATGCCACAGGTTTCGGGTTCGAATCCCGGTGGTGCCATGGATGTTTGTAATGGTTCGAATCCACTTTAAACCGTAGATCCCGGTCTCCTATGACTGTAAGAGCGTTACGGAGCCAAAGTCAGACTTCTACCTACGGTTGCTCCATCACAACAGAAGCTGCTTCCTTCCCCCTGTAATCATGAGTACGTGTGGGCTTGGCCAACCAAGTGGGATAAGAAACAACAACAACATACAATATATCTAAATGTGTACATTAAATTATTTTATAGTAAGATAGATATAGTTAAAATTGTGGCCATATTTATGATTCCTGTTTTTTCATTACTGAAGCATTCCATTTAAAATAGCCGCAACAAAACGAGTTTATTAATTAATTTAAAAATTAACCGTTTATAAATAAACCTTTCTTTTCTTTTCATAAGATCCATGCTCTGCTAATCCTTGCAAGAATGGAGGCACTTGTAATGTAGATAAGAATTCTTTTAAATGCAGTTGCAAAACCCCGTATTTTGGAAATAATTGTGATAAAGGTATCATGTATTTGTTTCCTTACAATTTAAATTTTTACGTAGGACAAAACTAATGAAATTCATTAAGATTATTCTTTCTTTTAGATCCGTGCACTGTCAGTCCTTGTAGAAACGGTGGGACTTGTAAATTATTCGAAAATTCCTTCAAATGTGATTGCAAAGTTCCATATACTGGGAACACCTGCGAAAAAGGTATGCTTTCCTTATTTTGTTCTGAAAACATTAATTAGCTCGTTTATTGTAAGTAAAACCCAAAACTTTCCTGTGTTGTCTTAGATCCTTGCTCTAATAATCCTTGTAAGAACGGAGGTACATGTAGACGAGACAAGGACTCCTTTATGTGCGATTGTCAAAATCCATTTTATGGAAAAACTTGTGAAGAAGGTAAAGAAAAGTATTTTTATTCTTAATCTTATAAATAAATATAAGAAATGAAATGAAAAAAAAAAATTTTATTATATGGCTAAAAATGTAAGATTACTTAGCTTCCTTCAAAGAAGAGTTTTATTTTTGGTTATTTAAGTAATTATATTTAAAATAATTTTAAATATTTCCTCTCAGATTTGAGATATTTCCATACGAATAAGTAATTTATACCTATCCCTGTTGTGTTAATTAAATTTCTAAAGGAAGGTATTTTTTTAAAATTAATTCTGATAGCACATGAAATATACGAAATTTAATATGACTTTTTAAAGCTAAAATTATGCAATTATTATCACATAATAAACCATAAACACAACAATTTATAATTTAAAAATATATATGTTTTCAGTAAGAGAATTGGTGTATGGTATTTTTGCACAGATTTTTAAATTCAGCATTAAAAAACAGAATGTTACTCATATTATAAAATTAATACCAAACACAAACAGCAAGAAATTGACAAATAAATTTTTAATAAATCTCAGAGATAAATATATTGAATTCCCTACACAAAGAGTAACTCATGATTTCGGATGTAAAAAGCCTTATATAAGTAGAGCTCATTGAATAATGAGACATGTTCATTCTTTTAACCATATGTACCATTAAAAATTGATTATATCATTACATTTCATTAGTGCATAGAACATATTTTTTCAAGTGATTTCTGAGTAAAATAATATATAGCATATTATTAAAGGTATAAAGGTATTCACTAATTTAAAATCAAGATACTTAATTAGAAGAATGGTGATGAAGAATTTCCTAATTGCGTTTCCTACGTCTTAATGTCTAAAAAATATTAAATTGTTTTCACTGTTATTTCATTTATATTATGAATAAATTATGCAGTTTAAAGAAATCACTTTTATTTATTATAATATGAATATATTTTCTTGACTTCAAATTAATTACAAAATTCTTTAATAAATAAAACGAATTTTTAATGAATAGTGTAATAATATATATAATATAGTAATATAATTTTTTAAATATAGTACTTTAATTATTAGTCATTTTTTTCACTTTTAATTTTTTCATGGCAGGATATATTCATTATTTAGTTAAATACGATTGTCTTTCTAATGTAATAATATTGTGTGATTCAGAATCCGTTTCAATAACTACTTCACCTACTACGAAAAAAACAACTATTTCAACAACCAAAATGAATAGTAGAAGTACTTCAACAGCTACTTATACAAATTTAGTTTTTAATATCACAATACCTACGGCAATCATTTCCACAAAAGGAATCAACTTTACGACATACGAGCCTTCAAACTTCACAAAAGACCAAAATATATCAACTTATGAGCCATCTAAATTCACAGATGGAGTGAACTCATCGACATCTATGTCATCTCATCCCGCGACAGTTATATCCAGCACAAAGCCAACTACAAAAAAACCAGGTACATGTTTTGTATTGTTTTATTTTAGAAATTTAAAAAAAACATATTTTTACAATTATTTTCTAGAATAGTATTTTCAATGCCATTTTCATGTTATTTTTGATTTGTGTCTTGTTTTACAGACATTATGCCTTGTTTTTAGACCGATCTGAGCAATATATGAGCAATAAAGCTGTTTTTTTTTAACGTAATGAGAAATATAATAACAACTAAATATTTAGACATCTAACAATGTGCTAGTGAAAGTAAGAGTTTAATTTTTTTTTAGAGTTTTACATTAACGTTGTTGTAAATATCATATTAAAACAAACACAAAAACTGTACTCAATACATATTCTTGTGCACTTTGACAGTTGGTATTAAATAATAGATTTTTCATGAATTTTAAATAATTTTTGAAAATGTTATTGAACATTTAAAAAAAAAAAAAAAAAACTTATGAAAAAAAAATTTTTTTTTTCAATTAAGAAATTGTCTTGAGGGAGGGCTTAGAAATTTTGGACGTCTGTTAGCTTTTCTCCTTAGTGCGCATGCTCATAGGAAACATTATTACAGAAACGCATGCGCAATTTCCTATGAGCATGCAGAGAGAAAAGCTAACAGACGTCCAAAATACGGTATGCAAAACTCTTAATATTACGAAAGTCTGAAGAATTTAATGATTGGTGAAAAAGAAAAAGCATCGAGTGCCGAGTGACGTAAAAGAGCAACCTTTGGTTGATAGGAACAATAGTTGATCCAATAGAATTAATTAATAATTGATTATTACGAATCAGTTAGGAACAATCGAAAAGCAAGCAACGTCAGCATACCGGAGCGAAAACCAATAGACGGCTTAAGGTAGTTTCGCAGTGAAAAGTGTTTAGGGATCAACCTGAAAAAGAACAGAATCGAAATTCTGAAAAATTCCTCGCCCCAAGGAAATTGGTGTAGGAAAAGTTTTGAAAAGAGGACGCTTCCGGCTTGCTGCATTTGCCATTCTAGTCAACACTGAAGGCCAAATTGCCCACAATTAAAAAAGAAAAACCGACGGAGTTCGTAAATTGGGTAGGGAACACAGAAACAACTATATAGTATGAGTAAAGGATTCGTAAATAATGAAGAAATAAATATACTTCGCGCCACGGCAGCTACTGTAGATTTAACCTCGAGAAACCATGTAGGTCCACAAAAACTTTACTGAAGAAGCTTCTGAAATAAACTGTGATTATATAGTCTGAAATGTGTTCTTTTTTTATAGCAAGCTGCACGAAGTACGGGGACTGTCTCAACGAAGGAATATGCAAAAGAACTGAAGATCAGGAAAATTTCTGTGAGTGTCTGCCGCACTTTGGAGGCACGATTTGTGAAATGTTTTTGCCCTGCGTAAGTCTGGATCAGAGCTGTCGTGCTAAGGGAGCAGTATGCAAGGTTGCGGGAATGGAGGCAATTTGTGAGTGCCCGCCTGACAAAGCATTTCATCAGAAATCAGGGATGTGTGAAGGTAAGCAGCATTTCTTTCTTGGTAATAATGCCAACCGATCTCAAAGTACGAACTCTTTTAAAAACACTTTCCAAGTACATCGTTTAAAAAAGGAACTACAGGACGGAAAGCAACAGGAAGAAAATTTCAACGTATGAATCAGTGACTATAAAATGAACTGATAGTTTAATAGCGCATCGTTTAAAAAGGAACTACAGGACGGAAATGAATAGGAAGAAAATGTCAATGTATGAATCAGTGACTATAAATGAACTGATAGTTTAATAGCACATCGTTTAAAAAAGGAACTACAGGACGGAAAACAATAGGAAGAAAAATGTCAATGTATGAATCAGTGACTATAAATAAACTGATAGTTTAATAGCACATTGTTTAAAAAAGGAACTACAGGACGGAAATGAATAGAAGAAAATGTCAATGTATGAATCAGTAACTATAAATGAACTGATAGTTTAATAGCACATCGTTTAAAAAGGGAACTACAATAGGAAGAATATTTCAACGTTTGAATCAGTGACTATAAAATGAACTGATAGTTTAATAGCACATCGTTTAAAAAAGGAACTACAGGACGGAAATGAATAGGAGAAAATGTCAATGTATGAATCAGTGACTATAAATGAACTGATAGTTTAATAGCACATCGTTTAAAAAAGGGAACTACAATAGGAAGAAAATTTCAATGTATGAATCAGTGACTATAAATGAACTGATAGTTTAATAGCACATCGTTTAAAAAAGAACTACAGGACGGAAAACAATAGGAAGAAATTGCCAATGTATGAATCAGTGACTATAAATGAACTGATAGTTTAGTAGCACGGTGACTATGCTGTTTTTTTTTTAATGCAGCTGGCAAACACATCTTTATGTCATAAGCAAGGGCTGCAGAGACATTACAAATTTAGCATTACCGAGGGGTCACGTGTAGCTTGAAGATAGGCTATAGACGCGAGTAAAACTACCACAAAGCTCTACGATCATATGAGACAGGGACCTACTGTTTAAAGGGGATTTCGAACTACTACAAACATCCGTGGCCCCGCTGGGACTCCAACCCGAAGCTTGTGGTACCAATCTCCAGAACTCTAGCCACTGGACGTCATAAATTGTATCAAATCTTCTTTATTTCCGACCTTATTTGGTATTTTGTATGATGCTTGCACTGTAGGTGATAAATTTTTAAAATACCTTGTAATATTATCAGAATAATTTTTAATCAGTTTTAGAGAGTGGGTTTCAAATTTATAAAAAAATCATTTTCTGAAAAAAAGACATTTTTTTTTTTGTATACTTTAAGAGAAATTATCTAAGAGAATTTATTGTTTTGCGTTTCTTTATATGATCTCGAAAATAGGTTTAAATTTCTTTCATTGGATCAAGATGGATTTCATTAGATTGCTTTGAAATATGATAATTGAATAAATATGATTTTTGTTTTCAATTCCTTCTATTAGCTCACACTCTCCCTATATATATCTTGTTCAAATTTTCAATCGTTCATAAAATACTTTTTTATCATCCACTCAAGTTCAAGTACATCTATTTTTGAACTTATGTAGTGGATGACACTGGATGTTAATACAGTTTTTTCAATATTACTTAATTAATTAAATTAAATTAATTAATTTTAGTTTTTTTTTCCGATTTAAGTTGCATATATCTAACGATAGATGGCGCCAGATAAACTTAAAAATGAATGGAAATTATTTGTAAAGGACTTCTGTATTATAGTGAGAAAAAAAGTAGGAATTGACTTAAATTTTTTTTTTTTTTTATATTACTTGTTTATTACGCAGCTCTTTTCTATTGCAGATATATGCGACTCCAGAAAATGTGCCCACGGAAAATGTGAGATTGATGGACGTAATTATAAATGCAAGTAAGTAAAGAATATGTATTTGATTTTTGTGTAGAAATTAGTGAATTTTTGAGTCGTAATTTTTACTTCCAATACAATGCACCATGCAATATCAACTTAAAAAAATTTACTTATATTTACGTCTTTTGTTATGCAATGAATTATGAAAGAAATGAATTCATTAGCTAAGCATGTTAGGATTCAAATTTATGAATTTTTTTATCACATTATAAATCTGCTTTCATCAGCCATGATGTATATTTATTCTTTTTTTAACATGTTGCAGATTTCACTAAAATTGAAAGAAGTGTAATAACAATACAAAAAGATAAAAGTATGCATTCAAATATTTAAAAAATATTTTGATCCAAATTTTAGATTTTTAAATAACAAACATATCTAATCCAATTTGGTTGTTGTCAATAAATAATACCATATATTTTCCTTAGCTAACTTTTATTCAAACGATAACGATGATCAAATTAAGATTGGGGCAAAAAAAAATTTTAAAAGAAGATATAAAGCTCATTATTCAATCTCGTAACAGTCTAACCCAGGGATGGGCAAACTACGGCCCGCGGGCCAACTACGACCCTCCGGAAGGTTCTATCCGGCCCGCGGATCCATCTCCTTTTCTACTTTGATTAAATATTATTTTTTTCTCCGTTTTTTCAGAAGACTGATGATCTTTTTACTTTCTCTATTTTTGTTCTACAATACATAAATCGTCAGAAATAGCAAGCACAGACAGCTTTCAATCGTTAAATTGTTAAAAGCGGAAGTTCTTTGTTAGTTATAGTTGTAGATTGGCGCCAACAAGCGTTATCTCTTTCTCGGGGAATAGACATATGGGAATTCAATATAGGTGAATTAGACCTCACATATGGCAGACTACGCATTTAAGCTCCAGCCAGCGGCTTTTTCTTTTAGCACGTGTTCTAATATTATTGATTGCGTATGGAAAGATTACGGACATATAGCATCATTATGAATAGTGGTGAAATTATTAAAAGTATAGCGTAGCTAGTGCTTGTTTTGGTTATTCGTAAAATATTTCAACCCCAAAATGGCTACTAAAAACTTAAAGTTGATTCAGAGCGCCGTGTTTCTAATGATGAATGGACCTGGAAATATTGTTTTACAATTGTAAAGGATAAACCAGCGTGTCTCATCTCAAATTCATTCATGTCATTAATATATTTAAATTGTAATACTTGTATATTGTTTTTAAAATTTTAGAAAAATTATCATGGCCCGCCAAACTTTTTTTTTTTCGATATTTGGCCCGCGACTGAAAAAAGTTTGCCCATCCCTGGTCTAACCTTACTTATTTTTATATAGATCATAGGTGATGTTTGGTAAAATATAACGATATACTCAGCTATACATTTGCTAAGAAAACTGACTGGCGCATAAAAATTATTAAATGTTTTTGTTTTTGTTTCTTCACCCTTCTGATGCAGTTGCGATTGTATCCGTATCAAATTTAAGGAGAAATAAAACTGTTAATCCAACGGAAACGGAAACGGAAGTACCTGTTTCGGAGTACCAATGGGGTAAATATACCCCGAAAACCTCCACATAATCATTAATTTAGTTAAATTTACATTATTGAAATTACATCGTGAATTTAGATAACAAAAGAAAAATGTACGCTAGTAAGTTAAAAAATAAAAGCAAAAGTTAAGTAACTCAGGTACAATTAGGAATCCGTAACACATTTCCTGGGATAGTCAGTGTATTAATGAAAAAAACCACATTAATGAATATAAAACTACGTTAGAAATGAAAACATTCACTTCTTAAAAATTTTAGATGTCATTTGCAAAAATTATGATAGCCAGTATTTGTGTTAGTTTTGCACATTGTAGCAATAAATGAAAATTTAAGGAGCCAAATAGACACTTCAGATTTGCAATTTAGCTATTTTTGGTCATTTTGAGTCCCACGAATTCTTTTAGATGTGGAAGGACTCAAACGTCGCAACGTAGATAGCTCTAGGTCTTTTCTAGAGCTACTGACACCAGGATCATAAACAGGAATTGTGCGAATAGCTTCATGGCGAATCTGAGGGCATTTATCATGAAAATTTTTTGATATTTTGAATATGTAATCCATTATCGGATTAAGAGCAAGATCTATTAATCCAAGAATTATGCTTCTATATATTTTGTCGATAATGTTATCATTATTAAGGAGACCTGATGGTCTAGCGCCGTGAATTCGACGAGTTTCAAGATTTTTTTAATGAAAACAATGAACAATGTTATTCAAACTTTATAGGTATATTAAATCATTTTAATAGTATACAAAAAATTAGAATATAAAAAAAAAAAACCTTTTCTCGTTAGGATCACGTTGAAGTTGCCCTCATAAATATGGACTTGGAGGGGGGGTTTGGCTTTTTCCCCAATCTGTAAACAAAAAACGAAAAAAATTTGAGTGTAATCCATATATGAATATGTAAAAAGATGTAATCCATTAATGGATTAAGAGCAATATCTATTAATAAAGGTTATGAGTTTAATAATAATGAATATGTAAAAAAATATGTAATCCATTATCGGATCGGAGTTTTGGCTCTTTCACCTATCTGTAAAAAAAACCGAAAAGTTGAGTGTAATTTATATATGAATATGTAAAAATAAGTAATCCATTATCGGATTAAGAAAAAGATCTATTAATCAAAATTATGCTTCTATATATTTTTGATAATGTTATCACGTTAGGTAAGAGACCTGATGGTCTATCGCCCGTGAATTCGACTTTTCAGGATTTTTTAAAATGTTATTCAAACTTTATAGGTATATTAAATCATTTTAATAGTATACAAAAATTAGAATTAAAAAAAACCTTTTAAGTAGTTAAGAGCTTGAAGTTGCCCTCCTCATAAATATGGACATGGGTGGTAGGTCAGAGTTTTGGCTCTTTCAATTATCTGTAAGCAAAAACGTGAAAAAAAAATTGTGGTCAGTATGAGTGTAGTTAATGCAGGAACTAGAATAAAATAAAAAATTGGCAAAATGGCTCTTTGTTAAAATTTATATTCATGTTTGTGAAAATTAAACCAAAAGACTTAAAAGTGAGCTAAAATTTTAAGAAATGCAAATTAGCGCATGATATGCAAATGATTAGAATTTCAAATACGTAGCGCATGCATATGCTGAGCAGCGCCCTCTGAACGGCGGATGGATCCGAATAAAACGGCTGTAGCGAGGCGTGTATGGTTATCGGTAATCTAGTGGTAAACGTTAGCTCAATCGTTACTTATGCCTCTTCGACGAAAGTGAGCGAGGTTTGAACAGCTTACAGAGTTTGATCGGGGAGAATCATCAGCCTTCGTGAAGCTGGATTGTGTTATCTTGCAGTAGCCACTCGTGTGCAGCGTAACAGCAGCACAGTGATGCGTCTTTGGAAGCAGTGGACGGACGAGTGTCGGACAACTCGAAATCAGTGGACCCGAAATGTGACGTCAGCTCGCGATGGTAGACACCTATTCCGTATGGCGCTGACGGACCGTACAGCTTCCTCTAGACAATTGGCAGCACAGTGGTCAATAGCTACAGGTGTTTCATTGGGATTCATCAATTCGTAGACGTCTGCTGCAGCGTGGACTGCGCGCAAGGACTCCTTTATACAGGATCCCTCTCACGCTAAACCATCGCCGCCTGCGGCTACGGGCCACTCAGCATAGAGACTGGCGTGCTGATTGGCAGCATGTCGTATTTTCTGACGAATCCCGCATTAATTTGTGGTACCATGATGGCCGTATTCGTGTCAGACGCTATGCCGGTGAACGCCACCTTCCGGGTGCATTATCGAACGCCACAGTGGACGAACACCCGGAGTTATGGTCTGGGGTGTCATAGCATATCATGGACCTCAATTGCCAAGAATTGTGGGCAATCTGAACAGAAACAGGTACATCAGTGAAGTTCTACAGCCCCAAACTGTTCCCTTCCTTCGAAGCTTGCTAGGGGGCTGTATTTCAACAGGACAAATCCTCTTAGCTAACTGTTCAAAAACGCGGCAGGTACAGCTTTCCTTGGCCTGCGTATTATGCGGATATGTCGCCGATTGAACATGTGTGGGATTTCGTTGGTCGGCGTCACGCCCGTGATCCTCGTCCTGTTGCTTCTGCAGACGAACTTATACAAACAATATGGAATGCTCTTTCTCAGGCAGACATTCAAAATGTGTTTGACTCTTCGTGTAGCAGCATATTGCGGCGCGTAGTGGCTACAAAAATACCGAAAAAAATCTCTTGTTATTGTTTGTTTTGCTTTGAACATTTAATCATTTATTTGAACTAACTCAACTATGTATTAAATTTCATTCAATTATGACGATTCATTCATGGTGTTGCAATTTTCACAAACATTTTATTCAGAAAACAGACTGTTTTTTCATTAATTTTTTGTATGTAAAGAATAAGAAGTATTCAACGTAAAAACTTTTTTTAGTTCCAGCTAGGTAGGTGTACTGAATAACATAGTAAAATTTGAGACGAATCGGCCGTGTAGGTTTTTTTTCCTTCCTCATAACTTGCAGAAAAATGTAGTTTCGAAATAATTGAGTTTGAAGTTTAATGTAAGCATATTCTAAATATGGGGTAAGTAAGCCTATTCTCAGCTAAATGGGCTGTAGAACTTAAAATATCGTCAATATCATTGCAAAAATTTAACATCATATTCTTAAAGGATTATACTTTTGAAATATCGAAAAAAAAAAATCAATTTTTGAAAACTCTAGATCACCGGGTCCCATTAATTTGTTGTTATCAAGAAATAAGTTGTTGAAAATAAAATTAATAATTAGGTTTAAATATAAAATTTATTATTTCAAATTTTTTTGGAAATCGAATTGATAAATGTGGATTATCTTTACGAAATATGGCTTACATATCAATTTTAATGAAGATTTCTCTGACTATACATTTTGCTTTAAAAGTTGTCTATCAATGCACAACGAAACTTATACTAAGAGATACCATCTATCCATCGTGGGCACTATTCTGAGCAGAAATATTCTCACAATGCACATTTTTTATTCATAAATTTATTATTAAATCTTTTCTTCAAGACAATAAGCACTTCATGATTCATTGTAATCATCGAATTATTTGCTGCAAAAGTTCGTTGTTAGTGATGAATGGCATAGTTAAGTGTAATTATTGGAAAAAGAGATAATTTTTGATATTTTAAATAATTATGAAATCATCAATTTTCTTCAAGGAAGAATAAGAATTTCTGATAATATCATTTTTTTTTTGCTAGAGATACACAAAAAAATTATGTTATCTAATTTTTTTAATATTTCATTTATTTTTTTTTAGTTGTGATGAAGGATATATAGGGACGCATTGTGACAAAATGGTGAAAAAAGAACATGGTAAGATAAACTTTTTTTCGAATGTTTATACTTTTGTTTAATTATTAAGATATTTGAGCACATTAATGAAGTGCATTATAATGCTAGAAGACAACGTACGTACAGTATTCGTGCATTGGACTTGTATCGAGTTGTAATGCAATGTTTGTTTGCACTATCAAGACTCTGAAGAGACATTTGAAATCTCTTCAAAAATAGAAAATAAATTTTCGTTTAACAAATTGTTCTCTGTACACCCAATGTACATGACTCTCTGCACACCCAATATATATTACAATTAACTGACTCTCTGCACACCCCATATATATCACAATTCATAACTGACTCTCTGCACACTCAATGTATATCACAATTCTTAATTGACTCTCTGCACGCTCCTTATATATCACAATTCTTAAATGACTCCCTGCACACCCAATATATATCACAATTCTTAACTGACTGAACTAGAAAACAGCAAAAAAATCCTATAACTATTTATTTGCATTTAGTTTCACAATATTTTATGTTGTTCCACTTTCTGAAAAATGAATAAAAAATTATTTATTTTTTGGAGTTTAGAGTTATATATTACTTTATTAATCTCCAAAAAAAATAAATAATTTTTTATTCATTTTTTCAGAAAGTGGAACAACATAAAATATTGTGAACACTAAATGCAAATAACAAAATAGACTTCAAAAGAAAATAAATTTAAAACAAAATAAAACTTAAACAATGTGTTGGATTATGGAGAAATAGATTAAAATTACATGTAACACTCAGTATTCTATATGGGGACATAATTATTAAATAAGTAAAAAAGCATATGCATATTTTAATAAACTTAAAATTGTGTTTATCTTATTAAATTAATTGTTCTTCATAATGTTAATAGATTGCTATCTGATGTAAAAAGTAATGCCCTTAATGTGCATTATAGTTAAAATGAAAACAGAGTTTACTCCACCATTTTTACATTCATCTATAGAAATATTAATCTAATACAAAAACCTAAAAATAAGTGGTTGATTTGATACCATCAATATAACATTTTAATTAAATAAAATTCGTATATTTAAATGAAACATTTTTATAATCAAGTATTAAGTTGTAGGAGGTTTGAAAAAGAAAATCAAGTGTTTTTTCCTTACGAGAAACAAGCAGAATCCATAACTTACTACTGTGTCCAAAAAATAAGACCAATTAATTTTTTTTTTCAAAAACTCTTTATTTATTCTTCCAAATTTATTTCATCGCCTTCAAAGTAATCCCCTCCGGACACAATGCACTTATGCCAATTTTTTTCTAAAAAGTAAAATTGCTAAAAAGTCATCGGCAGGGATGGCCTTCTAAAGCGCACGATTCCGAATCTCTTCAATCGACTCAAAACGAGTCCCCGGGGTGGTCTTTTGTGTTTAGGGGAATAGCTAGAAGTCGCACGGTGGGAATACGGTAGGTGTGGAACGATATGGATTTCATTTTTTGCGAAAAGGTCACGAAGAATCAATGCAGTGTGAGCTGGCGCATTCAGTATTTTCAGTACCAATCGAGATTTGAACGCGTTTGAGGCTGAAAATGGAATTGACCGATCCTTTTGAAATTCCAACATCATCAGCAAAGTCTCTAATTGTAAATCGACTCTAATTGTAATTTTCAAGCACCAAATCTTTAATTTTTTGGACGTGAGCTTCGTTGGTTGAGATTGATGGTCTACCAGAGGCCTCTTCATCTTCAACGCGTTCTCTGCCTTCTGTGAACTGTTTATACCCCTTCTAAGCATTTCCTTCCGGCATAGGAATGCTCACCGAATGCCTTTTGCAACATACTATACGTTTCCGCAAACAAAATTGAATGCAAGTTCTTGGTTCAATTAATTCAGACATTTCAAATATCGCCGGAATCAGATTTAGCGTCATACAAAGCCAAGCGTAATTCAAACACTAATGAATATTTTGACGTCAAATTTCACACAGATGACAAGGAAAGTGCTAGCAACCCAAAAAAAAAAAAAAAATTGAAATTCCTGAAGTTCCGAGAATTTTAAATTCTCGATATTTACGAAATCTTACCATTAAATTTATATAAAATGAAAATTTACAGAAAAGGAAATATTTACTTCTTAGTGTTCGAAACTTATTTATTTTAAATTAATATATCGCCTGAATAGAATTGATAGACAGCCACCTCCCTCGCCTGAATAGAGTTGATAGACAGCCACCTCCCTCGCCTGAATAGAGTTGATAGACAGCCACCTCCCTCGCCTGGATAGAGTTGATAGACAGCCACCTCCCTCGCCTGAATAGAGTTGATAGACAGCCACCTCCCTCGCCTGGATAGAGTTGATAGACAGCCACCTCCCTCGCCTGGATAGAGTTGATAGACAGCCACCTCCCTCGCCTGAATAGAGTTGATAGACAGCCACCTCCCACCTGAATAGAGTTGATTTTGTTTAATCGTCTCGTAGAACTCATCCTTTGAAACACTGTTAAATTTTCTGTCCAAGTGAATTTGAACGTTGTTTTCAATATCGTCAATGGTTTTATAATAAAGAATTTTGATCTAATTTTTAGGAATAGAATAAAAATCTGTGAGGGCCAAATTTAGAGAATGAAGGGGACGATTACATTTTTAAGGACGGGGAACAATTACGCTTTTTTCCGTTGGAAATCAATTCATGAAGATAAAAATATGGGACATTTTTTTTAATACGAACAGAATTTTTCTCACTTTTCATACAGGCAATTTTTTTTACTGTTCTATAATGCTCTACAATACTGTTTGTTATAGAATATAAAGTATAATGTCTATTCATTCATGTAAAATATTATCATGAATTGTTCACTTACAATCTAGAAATGCCACCAACTCAGGAGTCTTTAAACTGATGTCTTTGTGACCTTGAGGAACATTTAAAAATTCCTATCTAAGAAAATGATTGATATGCCTTTCGTATAATTTTCAGATCATAAGACAATTATCAAGTTATCTCATCAATTACAATTCATTAAAAAAGAAGGACAGAATTATTATACGTCATCTGTAAATTTTTTTTTGCAACATGTGACATTGGATTCTGCTTGGATAAGCAAACAAATAATCACAAATGAATTTTTTTAAACAGATGATATCTAAGAAGTATCATGTTAAGGTGTCCTAATAATTAATTCTATCAAATACATTTTGGCAGAGTTTATTAAATCTGTTATTTTTTTGTCTGGAATGCGCTATAAAAAGTCAGTTCTAAAATATTGTATGTATCTTGTATCTGTGTTTTTTTAACTGATTATAACTTCATGATATTAATCAGTTGTTATTAATTACGTATTATATTATTAGTATTAAAATACAAATAAATGTTATACAGTACATGTGGTACAATAGGCTCCAGTTGTTTAATTCAGGGATGTCTAAACATTTAGTTTCCTAGGGCCATCCTGGAAGAAGACAAGTTGTTTTGGTCCACACATAGAATACACGTATACCAATAGTAGCTTATGAGAAAGAAATATTGGTTTGATTGTTAAAAAACAATGCACGCATAAGGAACTTTTGATCCACTTTTGCTATTTTCTATACCTTGTTTGATGATAAAAAGAATATAATTTGTTAAGAACTAGTAAAAATAAGAAAATTTATACAGTTATAGATAAGAAACAGGATTAATGCTCCTAACTTACGTATTTATAAGAATTGACCTAAGATTAAAATTTAATACAAGTTTGGAAAAAAAAAATGTCAAGAATATTTTGGCGAATTCCAAATGTGTTATGTCTACTTTATAAGATGATTTGCTTCTATAACCAGATGATTTGCTTTATGATTTGTAAAACGAATTTCAACATAAACATTCAAGGAAATATACATCAATTAGAGATATAATCTTATAATACAATATGTTTTCTTTATAAGATGATTTGCTTTTATAACCAAATGATTTGCTGTTTGATTTGTAAAACGAATTTTAATATACAATAAAGAAATATAATAGAGATATAATATTCAGTTGAAAATTTATTTACAGAAAATTTTGTTCCGTGGTTTACTGTAATAGCCTCTATAAACTTAGTCATGTGCTTACTTCTGATTGGCGTGCTTTGTTTGGTTTGTCAAATACAAAGGTAAGTTTCAAATGCATTAGTAATATTTTTAAGACATCATTTTAAATATAAAAAAATTATCAAAATAGGAAAATGTTGGATCATGTTTTTGTAATGGAACTAAACAATTACATTATCGGATATCTAGATTTTAAATTAAAAGCAAAAGAATACGACGTATTGAGTTGTAAGAGTGATAAGTATTTATTGTATTAAGTGGGGCCTAAATCAATAGACGTAGGTATATTATGGGAAGAAATAATAATGGGGCTGAATGTTGAAGAACCGAATGTTTTATTCTGGTCACATAGTTGTATATAGTGAACCAATCGACCAGGCGTTGATTTTCCACTGTTCTTATGAATTTTATCCCGATTTGCATTGATTTATAGATAATATATACCATGGAGGGTTGGTTGGTTGGTTGGGGGGTTTTATGGCACAAGAGCCAGATATGGCTATGCTGCGCCAAACAAAAGGTGCTTTTTTTGTAAAATTCGGATGATATGAAAAGGAAAATAAATGTAATATGTATAAAAGGTAAACACAAGACAGTATAGAAATGGTTAAAATACTAAAAAGCCAATTTCAACATCGAAGTAAAAAATGAAGAAAAATCATGAATATAGCAATAAAAATATTGTCATCTGAACAGCATGACGGTGAGGAGACATAATAACATGATATAATAGTGAGATCTGTGTTCTAGACGATGGAAAGGAAAAAAGGGAAGACAAAAAGATGAAGGAAAAGATTACTGGGTAACCCGGGGTCATGACACCCGTACACACCCGCCCCTGAGGGGATACCATGGGGGGGGAAAGGGTTTATTGCGTAAACTCATTCTATCCAATTGTCATGTTAGGTCCACTAGATTCTCTAACAGTTGGAAGCGACTGCTGATGAGACCGAAATGTTTCAGCTGACTAGAAAAGTCCTTACCAAACATGAATGTCAGCAAAAATTATTTTCTGTATGGAGATGAGCTATTGTCGTATTGAAATGTTAGTTCGAGGGGCAAGAAGAGAAGACGTCACAATGAAGTGTAGAATATTGTCGGCGTATTAATGTTGCAACAATATCATAGAAAAAAATAAAATTTAAATGCCCCCTCCCCTCCCCAGTCAAATAATTCCCACTGAATAATTTGTATGGAGCCACACCAAGTTGTTATTTTTCGTTTTCTTGAAAATTCCCAAAAGTATTCTCTGTCTTTCAGGGTTCAAATAAAAATTAATAAGCGAACGGATATCAACTCATCTATGGAATTAATTCTATTCCAGCGTAGGAGTTTCTGGGCACAATTTAATCTTTTGCAACATTTACATAAAAACTAGAGAACTATTGAGAATTTTATCATGGAATACCATGTTGCAGTGTCAGTGTTTTTCTCTATGATTGTGTATAGTAGATAATTGAGATGCAGTTCCAATGGAGAAAAGACAGAAAATTCTACCAGTGTTTTCACCTATACATGCGACACAATCTGTCACAATTGGCATATAAATCCAATATGGATAGGTAAAGAATTGAACGAGCAAGTAACGGATAATTTCAATACATAGGCACCATTATTTGATCTGAAAACTTGAAGAACTTCAGTTTGAATTTGTAAGCCTGAATTTTTTTAGCTGCCTGATGAGTTATTAAAAGTAGATGGACACCCAGGGTGAGCAAGAACAATCCAAAAGAAACTACTAAAAGTTGTCTCCAAGACCAGCAAAATATGTACTATTTGTTAGAAACAAAAATTTAAGATTAAATTATATTCAAATTCACAAGCATTTTACATTGAAAATTGGTACAAAAGAGCAGTTTTCGAATAAATTACAATTTTAGGTTAATTTTGTCTTATTAGCTTAGTTTTAATAATTTTGTTTGATTTACAGAAAAATTTTTTAATAGCAAACCAGCCTCATCAATTTACCCTTTATGCTGCATAATTCAATTTTTATGGTACAATCGATGTAATTGAAAATAAAGAATAGATGCACAGAATTGAGGAACCAATTATAGAACCAAAATGAGGTAGGATGCCTCAGCTAGGAATAAATTCACCCTTTATGCTGCAAAAGTTCAATTTTTATGGTACAACCTATGTAATTCGCAATGAAGAATAGACGCTCAAAATTACTAATTCTCAATATAATCATGGAAACGGATGCAAAATGAGGCAGGAGGCCTCGGGTAGGAATAAATTCACCCTTTATGTTGCAAAGTTAAATTTTTATGGTACAACCGATGTAATTCGAAATAAAGAATAGACGCTCAAAATGACTAATTTTCAATATAATCATGGAACAGGATGCAAAATGAGACAGGAGGCCTCGGGTAGGAATAAATTCACCCTTTATGCTGCAAAGTTCAATTTTTATGGTGCAACCGATGTAATTCGAAATAAAGAATAGACGCTCAAAATTGCTAATGCTCAATACAATCATGGAACAGGAAGCAAAATGAAGTAGGATGCATTTTGACTGATGAGGTAGAAGTTGTCTGTGTTTACGAAAGTGCTTGTAAAATACTTGTACTTGTAGAGTTATTAGAATCTTCAACATAAAAACATAAATTGTGTGAAATGATTGGCCTCTAAATTTCAGCATTATAATACAAATACAATTTATTACGGATGGCAATGAAACACATTTAGGCATAGACATTTTCCACTATCCATAATAGTTTACAATATTATTTCACCCTAAAATTTATGAAACTCTTAATATTTAAATTTATCCAGCATTCAAATTTATGCAAGAAATGGTATGGAAATAAACTCATTTGCTTAAGGATGTAAATGTCTCAGATTATCCCTTAATAGTTTGCAATATAAACTAAATAGTTACTGCTTTCAGTATATTCAAAACCCCTGATATCATTACCACCATAGTTGAAGCATGAATTACATAGCAGTTTTGTCTGCAATTAACGTTGAAAACCTTCATTTTATTTTATTTTGAAACTGTTTCAAAATATTTGAATTTTTAAGAGATGCATTATTCTTTTGGCAAAATCTGAATTATCAAATCATAAATGTATATTTTTATTCTATATGTATTTGATTATAATATTTTATTCTTAATATACTTTCAGGTTCATCAAAACTCAATGAACATTTGGATATGTCAGTCTGTCATAACTCAGAACAGTTAATAAACATAGATTAAAACGTGTATGTGATTTATTTTTTTTATATTTATTTCAAATAACCTTTAAAAATCATAAAAATTATGGTGTTGCTATTTTCAACTTATGATTATTAGAAGCTTAGCAAAGCTAAAGTGTTTCGATTAATTATTTATCGAACGTGATATTTTAATTTCATATAATTTTTGATTTGCTGACAGTTGGATTACTTATACTATTTGTTATTAAATTTTTGCATCATGTATGGCTGTAGTCTTCATTTCAGATACATTAACTGCTTGACATTAGATGGATTTCATCTTTGACCCAACTGTACAGTAATTTTCCGGAACTTTTAGCATTACCAGCATTACGATATTCATTATTCTTCACATTTACTAATTTTTTTTTTCACAAAACAAAAGCATTTTACATATTAATGAACAATTATTAAACAATTCGAACAAAATTAATTACAAAAACTAAGCAAAATTTATCATTCACTGATTTACATTGAGTTTTCATAACAATATTGCATAATTTTGATATCATAATGTAATAGTTCTTTTTTACAAACATATATACATGAACATATAGAATTTTATATTCCTATTTAGAATTTTTTATTCATGTATAGAAGATGATACTGTGCCCAAAAATTAAAATCAATTTTCAATTTAAATTTCCTCGGCAAATGGAATCTCAATTTTTCTTCTTTTTTATATTGTTGGCACTATCCTTGACATCTGTGGGAAATTTCACGTCAAAATACTCATTAGTGTTTGAGTTACGCTTGGCTTTGTGAGACGCTAAAAGTGATTTCGACGATTTTTGAAATGTCTGAATTTATTGAGCAATGAACTTGCATTCAATTTTGCTTGCGGAAACGTATAGAATGTTGCAGAAGGTATTGGGTGAGCATTCCTATTTCGGAAAGAAATATTTAGAAGCGGTATAAACAGTTCAAAGAAGGTAGAGAATTCGTTCAAGACGAAGAGCCCTCTGGTCGACCATCAACCTCAACTGACGAAATTCAATTCCAAAAATTAAAGATATGATGCTTGAAAACCGTCGATTTACAATTAGAGACCTTGCTGATTATGTTGTAATTTCAAAAGGATCGGTCAATTCCGTTTTTAAAGATGTTTTGTGCCTCAAACGCGTCAAATCTCGTTTGGTACCGAAAACACTGAATGCGTCAGCTCATCCTGCATTGATTCTTCGTGATTTTTCGCCAAAAATGAAACCCATATCGTTCCACAACCACCGTATTCACGCCGTGCGACTTCTGGATGTTCCCTAAACTCAAAGACCCCTCCGGCGACACCGTTTTCAGCCGATTGAAGATCACATGAATCGCCGCGTACTTTGAGAACCATCCCTGCCTATGACTTTTAGCATGCATTGATGATTGAAAAAAAAGTTGGCCTGAGAGCATTGTGTCGGGAGGGGATTACTTTGAAGGAGATGAAATAAATTTGAAGTATAAATAATTAATAATTTTATATACAAAATCAGTTTGCAAGAAAATACTTCCTGTTTCGTGTAAGTTTTATACTTTGCTTCTGGTGACGTTAAAGTTTATATCCATTGTTTCATTTATAATCATGTTAAGTGGCATTTGTGGTTGGTTTTAACTGCAGATTTAATTTTCATCTACTAAATTCCATATTTATCGAAATTTAATATTATAATGATTAAATTATTTGATTATGACTTGATTTAATATGTATGTCAAAGACTGTTGCACCAATTTTATAAAAAAATTCCAATAAACAGGAATTTTTAAATGTGAGGCTATTTTTTTCTTTGCACTTTCTTTATTTTCTTCTTTTTCTGTCTTTTACACATCTTTCCACCGAATTTGTTACCCCCAAATGAGCGGAAGTCGATTTATGGCATAAGGCAAGTATTTAATATGGGAAAATTTTCGGTAACAGCAATTGAAAATTCTCTTTCCCAAAACGATTACACATTTTTCTAAAAACATACCATCCGTTTTTACAAAACCTTTCTCCGTGCCGTCAACACACACTTTCAATTCTTTTCGCAACTAATTTCTTCTGTTTGAAAATCTTCCTCTGTGATGCTTTTATAAAAACGGGACAGCGTTTTCCGCCAAAGGCAAGATTAGCTCCGGTAAATTTTTTTTCCATTATTATCGCTGGTTTCGACTGAGAAATGGGGTTGAGGGGAAATTTCATCACACTCCGCGTTTTTTTTCAATTTCTTCTATTAGCTCACACACTCTCCCTATATATATCTTGTTCAATCGTTCATAAAATACTTTTTTATTCATCCACGCAAGTTCAAAAACCTTTTTTTTTGCGCTTGTAGTGGATGACACTTGGATGTTAACACAGTTTTTTTCAAATATTAATTCAGTAATTAAATTTAATTAATTAATTTTATTATTTTTTAGATTTATGTTGCATATACCTCTACCTATAGATGGCGCCAGATAAACTTAAAAAAATGAATGAAAATTATTTATAAAAGACTTTCTACAATATAGTGAAAAAAATAGGAAAAAACATTTGGATAAATTGAGTTAAACTAGCGTCAGCGAGCATACATCTAAAAGCACCAAGACAAGTCAAAAGTAGAAATTGACATTAAAATTTTTTTTTTTTTTTATATTATTTGTTTTGTTTGCTCTTATTACGACTAACAACAGCATTAATTTGCATTGCGAATTTTTTCTTCTTTTCATCTTGCTGTTCCATTTCAAAGCAAATATACCCTATCATCCTATAACTTTTATTTTGTCCCTCGCAACGCACGCAACGGTATAAATTCTGAAGCGAAAGGCTGGACCGTTTCTCCGGTAAAGATTTTTTGGGTCTCGCGGCTAAAATGCCCTTGTTAATTTCTTCATTATTTACGAATCCTTTTTGCTCATCAGTAACATGTCGGCCTATACAAGAACGGTAAGAAGAGGTTCATTTAAACACTTATTACAAGGATTATATATACACTGAAGTGACAAAAGAATAGCAATATGCAAATTTTCAGATGGCAGTAGCATCGCGTAACCGCAGTACCGAGTTTTCATTTCTGTTCAAGTTATTCATGTGAAGAGGTTTTGACGTGATGATGACCGCACGACGGGAATTAACAGACTTTGAACGCGAAATGCTTAGACGCATCATGCCATTTCGAAATCGTTAAATTCAACATTCCCAGATCCACCGTGTCAAGAGTGCTAACATCCCACCATGGACAGCGCAGTGGTCGACCGCCTGCACTTAACGACCGAGACCGGCGACGTTTAAAGAGTCGTAAATTCAACAGACAAGCAACACTGCGTCAAATAACCGCAGAAATCATGGGACGTATTTATGTTAGAACTGTGCGGAGAAATTTGGCCTTTTTCCAGCAGAAGACCGATCGATTGCCTTTACTGACTATATCGCTTGCAAGACTGTGGGCACGTATCGGTTGGTCCCTAGGTGAATGGAAAACCGTGGCCTGGTCCGATGAGTCACGATTTCAAAGAGCTGATGGTTCGAGGTGGCGCAGACCCCACGAAGCCATGGACCCAAACTGTCAGCAAGGCACTGTTAATGGCATGGACTTGGTCCTCTGGGGCGACTGGATAACATTGACTTGAAATGCTTATGTTCAGCTATTATACTAGCCATTCATGGATTTCATACCCAAACAACGATGGGATTTTTATGGATGACAATGCGCCATGTCACCGGCCACAACTGTTCGCTATTGGTTTGAAGAACATTCTGGACAATTCCAACGAATGATCTGGCCACCCTAGATCGCCCGGCCTGAATCCCATCGAGCATTTATGGGACATCATCGAGAGGTCTGTCCGTGCCCAAAATCCTGCACCATCAACGCTTTCACAATATGGAAGTCTATCGAGACATCATGGCTCAATATTCCTCCAGAAGACTTCCAACGACTTGTTGAGTCCATGCCACGTCGAGTTGCTGCACTTCGCCGGGCGAAAGGAGGGCCGACACGATATGAAGAGGTATCCCATGATTTTTGTCACTTCAGTGTATATATATATATATATATATAATGTATGTATATATATATATATATATACATATATATAATAGTTAAATATAAAGAACTTAAACTCTAATTGCAAAAATGATAGTTAAAATATAAATTAATTTCCCAAATGCAGTTATCTGAGTTCTGTCTACGGAGAATCAAAACACCTGGTCTATGACAGATCTTAATTATTACACGGCGTGATACACGAAACCTTAAGGCTCAGTTTGTAAACAGGCGCAATCTCCGGCCTGTTCAGTTAATTTACTGAAAAAGAGAAAAACAACATATCTTGTCGACTCGTCGCAGACACTCTTCACACTTCTTTTCTAAAAATCTTTCTTTTGGAAAATCCGACAAGGGGGGAAGAGGGGCCAGCTTCTTCCACTTCTTTCTGTAGTCGACACTTCCTCAGCCCGTGGTCTATCACCAGTAACGATGTAGCAACTCTTCATGTGGGCCATCTGTAATTGTTTCGACATCTGAAGGTCGAACAGACAATTGCCAATTTCATGATGTATATCCATCTTCTGTCAGACTTCAGTGACAGGTTGTTCTCATTAATAGAAAATATTAATTGCATGTAATATAAATATCCACTATACTGCTTATTTGTTGTCAAGTTTAAATGATAGGTGTTTGTATGCACTTGTTACAGAATATACATTACTTTTCCCTGATACAGTAATGCTATATCTCTTCTCGTGGGAAAAATTTTACTATAGTTTCGTATGCCACTGATTTCAAAACTTTATCATTGTCCTCCTCTGAAAAACACACTTTGGATGAAGCCGAGGTAGATAGAAAAGGCTTTGGTTTCAATGGGGTTACATGACAATAAAAATTGTTGATCTCCATAATCGATGCTGAAATGAGAAATTAAATTAGTAACCCCTGCTGTACAAAGCCTCTCTGAGTCTTTAAAATACGCTCAATTTCAGTAGAGACATGATCCCACAATAACATACAACAACGAGTTCTAATTAGATTATTTCATAACCACAGGGCACGTTCTTTAATAACTAGACTAAGAGGTCTGTTATTTGTACAAAATAAAATTTAAAAACTGGGGAGGTTTTCACTGATCCAGTAAAAAAGACGCAAGACCGCATTCTGAATTTCTTCAAAATTGATCAGTTATTTTCTTAGAAGCAGCAACCAGTGGTTCACAGCAATTCATCAAATAAGCAGAAAGTAAGCACTACAGGTTTGATTCAAGGTGGATCTGGAGCAACCAATTTCGATCCAGCCAGATTCTTTAATAGCGACAATCTCTTTGAAGCTAACCTAGTGACGTCCTCAATATGAGGAAGCCATATATTTATACATTTTTATGTCAACTGGATAGTACTGTCTTCATGAAATATCTTTGGGTGGAACGCCTGATGAGAAAGTGAAACAGATTGCAGAAATGTATTAACTAGATCTAGTTTCTGGAATATACATGCGAGTATTTTGTGTATTTAGGAATTTTGAATGGTTAACTATGTTAAAAATAAATATAACGATAGTAATAAATTCGTATTCTGAAGTTTGAGCACTTACGTTTTAAAAAAATAGAACAATATTTTTTAACGGATTGGATTTTAACTGGAAAAGTTTCACATGGAATACATTATTTTCATATTTTTAAATCATGCGGCATTTGTATTGAAATGAAGAAAAATGTGTATAGAAAGTGCACCATAAGCCGTACTAATGTTATTAGTAAATTTTTCATGTGTAAAATTTTTTTAAGCTAATAATTATTCGTGTTGAAAATGTACACTTTGAAAATGAAGTCTTTAAATTAAGTTTTTAACAATAATTCTGTGATTACTTTTACTCTTCTCTTCTACACAATGAATTTGTGACTTTTTAAGCTTCTTGACTATTTATAATAAGAACACCACTCCAATGGCTCAACACTGCACCCAGTTTCCACCGCAGTTTGGAAAGAACATTTTCAAAATGTGCATGTAATGGAGAAGATTTCACTCGTTATGATTTTCTCAAGCACAATGATAAAAAATACGTTCATTAAATTTAAATAGAATTATGTAAATAACAAATAGGATAACAAAAATAAATAATCTTATTTATCTTGTAACATGTGTTGTCTATTCATATCGACGATTTTTCGATCTCTTTTGATCGAAATGAAAGAAATTTACGGCAATAAAAGCAATATGTGAGTATCTAAGCATTGCGTATTAATCGTAAGCATTGTGAAGAAAGCGACACTGAATAAATTTCGGAACAACACCGTAGAAGTGGTTTTAATTCACATGATTTGATAAAAGTTCAAAGTACAGATACAATGCAAAATTTTGGTTGCATTTGAGAACCTTATGAATTTAAAAATTCAATATCCGTCCTTCAAAGAATAAATTGTCTTGAAACCTTTACTTCTTCCTTCGGCACAAGAAGCAAAACATCCCCATAAGCACTATAAGTACAGCACCTGTGAGTGAAAAGTGAATCACCCGCCACAGCGTTTGATTACCTGAATAATACAAAAAGAGAAGTTATTAGAATAAGAAATAACAGCTATATAACCGATATTTCATAATGATAAGGATGATATTTGCTGTAGTGTTTTAATATTGGATGAAAAGAGTATGTAATCTATAAAATTTATATCTAATAGGATAGTTCTTTGTCAAATATATTTGAATTCCCACTTTTCACGTATTATTAATGTATAATAATATTTATTATTAACGTATAGCTTTTTAAATAATGCATTCGTACTAATCTAACGTCTAGGCCTATAAATATATATATAACCTATAAGGGCTTCAAGAAGATTGACATTTTGAGGTTAATGGGAATACTTTATTTTTTATTTACCAACACTATATAAATAAATATATATATGTGTGTGTGTGTAAAAATAATGTATTCTGGGTTATTAAAAATTAATATAAAATTATACCAAGCGTACGATTTAATAACTCCAAGGTCGTTCACTCCAAGGTCGGTGATTTAGAGCGTTCCCGAGTCTACATCGAATCTAATTGCTTGGTCTATTGTCGATCTTATTTATCACACGCGTGATACACGAACAAGGGTTTCACTTCGGGTTCTCATGAGAATGAAATGCAAAACTTTTCCCGTGAGAAAAAAAAAGTCTACACTAGCGTATTGCATACTATTGAATAGCCATGTTCTTTCTATACTAAAAATTTAATTATACACTCATGTCCATAAATTAAGGATAATTCAGAATCACACAGAAATTGAACTCTGAAATAAAAATTTCACCTGTAGAATTATCACACACATCTTGAAGAAGAATATGCAAATTACAGGAAACCACCAGGTGGCGCGGATAGTACGTCACAATAACGAGAGTGTAAGAGAGGGATATATAAGGAATGGTGGCAAAGAAGTAAAATTGTTCACAAGCGCTTTAAAAGCCTTTCAGTGCAATAACCACATAGTTATGGCCCAAAGGAACCACTTGGATGATTTTTTACGTGGTAGAATTATCAGACGACTGGAATGTGGACGTACCCAGCTGGAAGTGAAGTATCCGAGGAAATTGCAATCGCCCAGAGTGTCATCTCCAGGCTATGGCAACGATTCCAAGATGATGGTAATGTGAGTAGATGTTACAGCACAGGTCGCCCCCGAGTTACAACGCCGAATGAGGACCGGTATTTAGCAGTTACTGCCAAAAGAAACAGATGGAGCACAGCATCAGACCTGTCTCGTCAGCCCTCTTCAGCTACCGGTACGACAGTTTCAAGGCAGGCCGTGTACAGACGCTTAGGGCACATTGGTCTATATGCTCGTAGGCCTGTCGGATGTGTTCCACTTCCCGCAACTCACTGTCGTCTGCGATTAACCTGGAGTAGACAGCATGCTTTGTGGACACCGCAACAGTGGTCTTGTGTGATGTTTTCCGACGAGTCCAGGTTTAGTTTGCAGTCTGATTGTCGCCGGACTTTCCTATGGAGAGCGCCAGGTACCCGTTACCACCAAGAGAACACCATTGAACGACACCGTTACGGGGGTGCAGGACGGCTCGTTTGTGGAGGAATTATTCTTGGTTCCAGAACTGACCTGCATGTTCAGAGTGTAACGAGGACAGGCCACATCTATCGGGATGTCATTCTGGAACAACATGTACGTTTGTTTCGGGGCGTCATGGGAGCTAAATTTCTGTTTATGGATGACAACGCCCGTCCTCACCGTGCAAACATTGTAGACGAATGCCTTCAATTGGAGGATATCACCCGTATGGATTGGCCAGCATACTCACCGGACTTGAATCCAATAGAGCATGTGTGGAATATGCTTGGCCGACGAATTGCAGCCCGTCAACCCCCTCCCAACCGGAACTTCGGAGGGCATTGCTTGATGAGTGGTGTAATATTCCCCAAGATCAGATTGATAATTTGATACTCAGCATGCCTAGGCGTTGTAAGGCCTGTATTGCATCGTCCGGGAGACATACTCCATATTAACCATCATACTAACCATGTTATACTGTTTTTTGTAAATAGGTTCTTTTTTTGAAATTTGCTCAGGGAGTAAAAATCGCAATTTTTATTTATTATGTCAAACATATAACATCTTTTTTGCTCTTTACCTTTTGTTTAATAAATAGACTTTACAAATAAGTCAAATTTGTTTTGCTTCTGCCTCTTTCTTTGCCAGAACTTCATTATCCTTAATTTATGGACATGAGTGTATATGAGAAAAATAAATTTTAATGGAATATAAATTACAGGATCGATCATGCTTTTCCTTTTCCTTGTCACGCGTGCAACCATGTAACTGCAGTCTTCGGCAACTTCACCAGTCGGAGTTCGCACTGATCCACGGGCCATGTGCAACCATGTCACTGCAGCCATCGACAACTACCAGCAAAAACCTCAAGGACTTGAACTACAACGAAAGGTACAAATGCCTTGCCGTATTCCTGTGCACTACGCTGAGTGTGTCGCACGCTTCCTAATTACAACCAGCTATGACTACCTGCAGTCATACTTACACCGCATTGCTTCGGCTTCGGATGGGATCTGCCCACAATTTCGGATCGTCGATACTGCGATCACCTGCGGATCTGCTCTGAACTTATCGATGTGCCTGATGTCAACACTGCAAGCGACCGTCGTATGGCTGAGCAGCCACAGACGGGCGTTGGATAAATAAATAAAAAATAAAGAAATGTTTCTTTCGATATATTACGCTCTTTGTTCATTTCGTTGGTTATGTCATTGCATAAAACATTTCATTTAATATTGATCAATTTTTGAGTAATTGAATTCGTCAAATATGGCGCGTCAAAGCAGGACATAGAAGAAAAAAATAGATAATTTAATAGTTTATATATTTTTACCATGAGTGTAAATTTATGAAAAGAAATGGTAAATTTTAACAGCACGAATTAAAATAATATTGGATTAAACAAATTTCGCTTTTATTTTTAAAGAGATGTTTAGGATTATAAATTCAAATAAAGTAACTGAATATTTGACGAATATTCATACCTTTCAATTACTTTCGAAAACAATTAATTTTTCTGAATGAAAATTTATTTCCTGTGTTTATTCAAATGTTTCCACGTAATAATTTGAGAAAAACATTTTACATACTCTTTTTCTTTTTCTGATTACCAGATTTTCTTATTTAAAATATATGTGTTTCAAAATGAAATTTTAGTAAAATCTATTTTAATGTGTATTATTTCTAAACTAAAATGTTATAATTGGAAAAAAAAATTTTCAAAAGCAAATTTGATTTTAAAAAATGAAATACATTTTACCTAATTCTGGTTGAATCTTTTTTTTCACAACGAGAGCCTGTATAGCCCTCGTAACATCTAAAAAAATAAATCGCTATTGAGTCAATGATATATAAATTAAACTTAAAATATATTTCATATTTTTTTTTTACTGTGGTAGATTGTTTAACTTAAAAGAATGAAATGATAAAAGCAGATTGTTTAAAAGCTAAAACATGTATTCAGTATTGAGTGAATTTAAAAATATTCTATGCTTTTGAGAATTTGGTATTTTAACACTACACCAATTCAATACCACTGGCAAATATAATAAGTAAGCAGGAAATTATTTTAGGGATTTATTAAGGTAAAATTCGACTGAATATCTGTGCTAATCGACTTTTCCGTATTCTCTGTAATATATTGCCAGAAAATCAATGGTAAATACGGGGCACATTTCAAAAAAGGTTTTGCTTGTTTTAAAAATAAGTGAAAAAATACCAATAAAATTTCATTACGTGTTCCATGAATATACTTTCTGGCTACTATCCCCAGTCGATATGTGCCCAATAAAAGCATCTCCAATTCTCTCCTAAGAAAGTAGCAACGCATTTACAATTTCTCTCATTTTCTTTTCAGGGAACAGTTGTAAATATTTTGGGATTTATCCTGCACAGACTTTCCTATATTCTAAAGGTTCTGTCGAAAACTTGTGGCAGAGGATATGTCTGTAAAATCCCTTTTAAACCAGAAATCAAGAAGAACAAATGCTATTACACATTATCTTTTCTTCTATTGTACACATTTGTCCTGTCTCCCCGAAACGGTCAATGTCATTACCGTAATTTCCCTTACATTAGAGAGATTCTTAAATGACAGTGATTTCTCTGTGAATTTCTGCAGCATTTTGTCCTTTTGAATAATGGACGAAATAACTGTTCACATTCGCATTGAGGGAGATTGAATAATAAAACAGCAAATGTAACTTGCTGTCATAAAAAGTACCATCAGGACCAATGGACGGTGGAATGAATTTCTTATGGGCATGTGATCATTATTAAGTATTGATTAACCGTTATATGAGAAATGGGATTTTT
Source organism: Caerostris extrusa (assembly GCA_021605095.1). NCBI lineage: Eukaryota > Metazoa > Arthropoda > Arachnida > Araneae > Araneidae > Caerostris > Caerostris extrusa. The sequence goes on along the minus strand of BPLR01014251.1, from coordinate 14,947 downwards.
TAAATGCACCTCTTCTTTATAAATATTAAAACTTCGTCTTCTTTTTTAAACCTTACAGAGATAATATTAAAAATGATCACTATATAAATAACAACGAATGCGCATTTGTCAAAAGTGGACAATTTTGTGTGCAATTTTTGATACCTTCAAATAAATATATTGTATGAATACTCTCGTATATAATACTAACTGCGGAATGTAGTATTTATTACAGATAAAATAGAATTTTATTTTTTATTGAAATAATCTTTTTACATTCTTGCTGCTTATTAATTAAATTTTTAATTGAAAGAAAATACCAGAGTTTAAGTGAAAAAAAGTCAATCAAAAAGTTCACGAATGAAATCTTTATCTTAGCATGTAATTTATCCTAATGTAACTTAACTTATTCTAACCATTATTAATGGAGGACAGTTTCATCATAACTATCATACCTGATTTGTTAAGTCAATACACAAATTTAATTTAATCCTTTCACACCGTTTTTAATTAATCACTCAAATTCATTTCCGTGGTTTTCGGTATTTCGATTGTAGTTTAATAACAACAATGTTGAAAGCTGAAATGTTGCAAGATGCATGTCACTTTTTGCGTAATTTATTCAAACAGTTTATACACATATTAAGCACATTCAATTTAATTTCTTTCATCAAATTTCTTTCATTACTTTTATATAAAAAATCAATGAAAGCGAAGTTGGAAAAATTAGTATACAGGGTGTTCGGACAACAGCGTAGAACATATGGTGCATGAAAATGATCTTTGATAAACATAAAAGCATACGACATAGTATTTATATATATATATAGGGAAGTGCTCAACATTACCATTGCCCTATCGTCTATTTGTAAATAATCCAACAGACTATTGCCCACAAAACTGAAGGCTGCATGCAGGTGAGCAACTCATTCTGTAGTATGAGATTCAATACATCACTTCGTTTAGATGTCAGGAAAAGTCCAAAGGAATCAGATATGGTAATCGTGGTTGCAATATAAGGAGAAATTGTCCTCCAATATGACGATGACATTGGTATTGTGAAGACGGCGTAAAGTATAGCCAGAGGTATATATATATATATATATATATATATATATATTAAAATCTAAATCATTTTAAATCATATGCCATCATTACAATTATAAGATTAAATTATAAGGTTAAAATACTTAAAGAAATTTACGATGCACATGTTGAGAAATAATATGTGAAGTCATTTTACCTGCATTCGTATCCATATCCCATAACTTGACACTTGCCGTACAAACACTTGTCGTCATTGCATATTTCTACAAAAACTTGAATTTAATCTACTGTGCCCAGATAAAAAAGAAAGAAAAAAACAATTTGATAGTAAATTTAAAATAATTTTAAGCACATGCAAACAATTAAGCGGCAACACATTTAATATATTGTACTGGTTAATATATTCCACTTTTATGTGCATCTGGAATTCTTCTAGTGATAGTTTACGGTTAGTGCATTGATATATTAGTGTTTTTGCAAAATGTTTTTTTTATCGTCTATCTTCTTCCTAACGCGCATGCTCATAGGAATATCTCATTAGTGCAGTATTACAGATACGCATGCGCAATAGATACAATGTTTCCTATGAGCATACGCGCTGGGAAGAAAAAAAAAATCGGTCGATTAAAAAAGCGTTAAGCAAAAACTCTCTTTTGAATACTTTTAACATTCAAAAGGAATATTGTTAGCATTCTTATTGCAGTACATTTTTTCTGCAATCTGTTATTAGATTATTTTCAAAATTCTCTTATTCATGTTAAATCACATTTCATATACGTAAATAGTTAGTAGTTTAGTTATTTAATTTTAAATTATCACTAATTTTTATAATGAAGAAAACTAAAAATCATATTAAATAAAAGGTAATGAATAATCAATTTTTATAATAAACAAAAATTCATAAATATTATTCAAATTAAACTTACAATATTACTGAATACCGTTGAAGAAACTACAGTAATGAAAAAATTAGCTAATAATATATTTAAAAATGAAAAATTGTTTTACCTGAGCAATAGCCATCCATTTGGACATATCCAAAGCGGCAATCGCATACTTTTCGCCCAAACCAATCGAAATTGCATGAGTGTGAATTTTCACCACAGTAACAATCTGCGCAAAATAAAAAGTAAAATGACTTCCTAATTATAAACGGAGAAACATTTTATCCTGTCTTTTATATGCCAAAAATTAGTGAATATAAAAGAATAAATACTGATATTACCAATTAAGCAATGATTCTCAAAATGTGCATCACGTACTTCAAGCCTAGAAGGAATTTGTTGAATTCGTTCCGAGTTTGTTAATAAATTAGAAAACAAAATGACATTCTTAATATATCCATTTTTGCCTTACAACAAGTTGCGAAGAATAACCAAACCGTTTAAACCAAACAAATTCTGCTTCTTCACAAGATGTACCATCCATTTCATATGAAAAAAGTGGAACATAATCTTTGTCCAATTGTACTAGCTTCGGCAGTACATATACTAAAATTGGAACGATAAGAGAATATTTGCGCAGGGGCCATACGTGAAGCGTTCCACATTTTTCTGGCCTTTGGTACTACAGAAGTAATGTTCGCATCCCGGCGGTGGCATAGATATTTCTTTTGTGGTTCGGAGTATTTAATTTGGCAGTACATATACTAAAATTGGAACGATACAGAGAACATTAGCATGGTCCTTGCGCAAGGATGACACGCAAAATCATGAAGCGCTCCACATTCTTCTGGCCTTTTTTACCACAGATGTGTTGTTCGCATCCTGGCGGTGGCATGGATGTTTATTAGTGGTTCGGAGTACTCGCTTCGGCACTACGTATACTAAAATTGGAACGATACAGAGAAGATTAGCATGGCCCCTGCGCTACGATGACACGCAAAATCGTGAAGCGTTCCACATTTTTGTTCTTTGTCGTCTCTCTACTGTAACAAAATAGAAGAAGCTTCACACCATGCCAAATCAGCTTTCGTCAACTGCTCTCTTTCTCATTTCTAGCATATACAGCCAATAAATTATTCTTCTGGACAGAAGTAGTCTCACAGAAACGCTATGAGAGTGTAATTTGATGTCATGAATATTTAAATGTTGTTATTTCAGCACTCTACTAACTTTTAAAACCTTCTAAAGGGATTGTGACACCGGGAGATGTCCGAAGTATTGGAAATCCTGCAAATATTTCACTTGCCTTTTACCTCCGAGTCCGACGTCATATACTGAAGGCATATAATGGGTCGTGACGTCGGGCACGGATGTACAAATTGATAATCCATCAAGTATTGTCAGCTCGATGGGCGGCTGGCTGCAGGCAGCATGATGTTGATCGTAATTAAGTTAAAACCAAAAGTATGGATTTTGTAAAGTTTTTACGTTTTTACCTTTATGTAAAAATAAAATTTACTTTCTTAAATTAATTAAAATGCAGCGATTTTCACTTCTTCTATACTCTGCACGGTGGAACTTAGCTAAATTTTCCTGCACTATAGGCAAAATTCTTACACATTTGTGCTATATTCTAACAAGACAGCTCTAACCTCAGGTTACCCATGTGTCCAAATCTTCCTGTTAACACAGCACACGTCATTTCTACCTTTGTTTTAATAGTATAGGTAACGTCACCAATTTAGCATGAATAGAATTTAATGTAGTAACTCACCTACTAACTGTTTTAGTAACCATGCCAAGAAAATGTGGATTTAGATAAAAGTAATCCTATTACTACCTATTTAACTTCATTCTACTAAGGTATCATATGTAATCGTTTTAATGCCATGATATTTAAAAACTCTATACCAATTGGCTTCAAAAAAATGCCGATTTTTTTTTTATCAGTAGTAGTTACAATAATGGGCATCTAAAACTATTGAAACTAGTTGCACTAAAAAAGTGTGGGGTATTTTTATTTACAATTTTCATTGTGAATTTAAAACTGAATAAAAGAGCTTTACCCTAAAAATAATTCTTGTAACTTAAAACCATGTTTTGCTTTTTTATAACAACAAATGTATGTAATGCAAATAAAAACTAATAAGTTATTTCATACTCATATTTAAGTTAATGTTTTTACTTGTTTTCTATTTTATAATTTTTTCTCAATCTAAAAGATTAATAAAAATAATCAACATATGAAAAACAAAGAAGAATATAAATCTTTTTTTCAGTTTGTGTATATTTTTTAAAGAATAATGATAAAATATTTCTCTAATAATTATATTGCTAATTCTGTTCGACGTATAACAATGGAAATTACGCCAACAACATAAAGTATTAAATTAAAATTTCATGACGAAATTGAGATCAAATTGCGTAAAAGGAATTGTGCACTTATTCACTTACAATATTGAAATGAAATAAGCAAGTTTCTTTAAAGAAACTAAAAATTAGAGTTAGTATTTTTATTCTTACCTCTTTCAGTTGTTACTGGCCTTTCGGTGGTAGTCCTTGCTAAAAGGGAATAAAAATAAGAATTTTTTATATGATGTTTTTAAACATGTTTCAAAAGGATGCTTAAATAAAATATTAAATTCAAACTTAAGCAAAGCAAAAACAAATTTTATGATTAAATAAGAAATTATTTCTAATATTTCTATTTATTTTAAAAGTTGTACACACAAATAATTATCATTATGCATGCTTTGATTTTAATACAGGCATTGATCATTTTAAAAGACGAATTTCTAAATGAATGTGAGATGCAGAAGAAAATTATCTGACGAAAAAAATGGATATGCATTCATTAATATTAAAATGTTATAGTTTTGTACTTCGCCTACATCGGCAGTGGCAAATGTAAAAATTTCCCCAAATCTTGGACAATCATAATGCAACAAGCACGATATACTGCCCAGTAAGATATAATAATCATTTCCCAATTTGCACACATTTTAGCCTTTGGGACTTCATAATGGATTGCATGGGTTCTGAAATATATTCTGAAATATTAAATATATCTAAAATATTAATAATATCTGAAATATTAAAATTTATTTCCATTTCAGTAATCAATATTTAAAATATTGGTATATAAGGCTTTAATTTTTTAACAATTTTTCAATAAAGGTCCAAAAAGGTAGCTTTATTCTTTTAAGAAAATATTATAAATTAGAGTTAAAGTGTAGCTAATGAATTATATAGAAAATTTATAAAAGATTTTGATTCTTAATTATATAGAAATTATAAATTGTACTGAAACCTTCCTTCATAATATGATTATTTATAAATAAACTATTTGAATTTGCGAATGCGGGGTTTAAAGATATTTACAAAATAATGATTTCAATGTAAAGCGTATAATAAAACAAAAATCTAAAATATTTAGGTTATTTAATTACATATGCATATTTAATTACATATATACATTGTACAACATTTCAATAATTTCTGAAGGATAAATTTGTAGAATTTTATAATTTATAAAATAATTAATAATTAATAATCAAAGCTTTGAAAAAGAGATGTTGTTACCGATGCAGTAGCCATCCACTTGTTCATATCCATGATAGCAATCGCACATTTTGCGGCCAAACCAATTGAGGCGACAAGAGCGAGAATTCATTCCGCAGTAACAATCTAGACGCACAAAAAATAATGAAATAGATTCCATAAACATTGATGAAATTATTCTAATAAATAATTAAAAATTTAGATACGATTTCTATAGCTCAAATTAAAATTCAAATGATAATGCATAGAGTTTCGAATCTTTTTGATATCATGCTTTCTTCTCAAACCACTTGATATTGATCATTTGTAGCAAAGTTACTTGTACTAAAAAAGTAAATCGGCTGATGTGTATACGACTCTTTAATAAATATTTTTCAGAAAATACCAGACTTCATCATTTTCAAAATTAACATGCATGTGCATTAATTAAAATATTTTAATAAATAATTCAAGTTTTAGATGAGAATTTTAAAGCTCAAATTGTGATTCAAATGATAATGAATGCAGTTTCAAATATATTGGTGTCAAGTGTTTCACCGCATTCCATTTGAGAGGAATCATTTGTAGCAAAGTTAGTAGTGCTGGGCAAGTGGCTGGGCCAATGCTGTACAAAGCTTTCCAGAAATATTTTCAACACTACTAAAGATAGAAGGCGCTACTACATCTACTCTTATGCAACTGGTTGAACTTTTGTATCTTATTGTGTTTTTATTTGTTTTCTACGCCATCGCAGAAGTTTTTTGATGGAGGTTATAAAAGGTAACCGAACGTCTAATTCCATTAATATGTCAAGTGCCAGTCATTAATGCTAATGGTTAGAGGGGATATACGCTTATGCATATGCTAAACAGATTACATTGTTGTTAGTAGTTGAATTTTCTAATCCACACTTGTGTTCTGCGATGGAGGCAATGAGAGATCCCGCAATATTAAATAAATTTAATTAACTATCAAGGTGTTTCTTCAACTTCTTGTTTGCCACATATAAAATGAACTACAAAACGGTTGGTTCCTGGGTTTTTAATTTGTGTCTAGATATTCAGTTCATCATTTAAATTATCGTATGCAGTTTGGAGAGATAATAGTAATTCAAAACAATAATATTAATAATTATCGGACATAAATACATGAATGAATTTCAAAATATCCAAAAAATGTTTTTCTTTTTACCTCTCAAAGTTGTCGTAGGCGCCGTTGTACTTGGCTGTTCAGTAGTGACCACAGAAGTGGTTGTTGCGGCTAAGGAAATGAAAACATTAAATCATATTTTGTGGTCTAATTTTAAATGATGAAATGGATAAAATAACAATAAAATAGCGTGATATTAAATACGCAACTAGTTATGAAGAATTAAATATTGGTGGCATGTATTGAAAAGAAATTTTTCTGTTTTTGTTTAAATTTATTTGAGGCTTAAAATAGCCCTACTCTTTTTATAATTCATAAAAGTAATTCTGTTTTGGACATATGGTCCAGTTGGACAAATTTAGTATATACGATTAATTTAGAATTTCTCCTCAAATCAATAATATCGATCCCGACCTGAATTCCACCCCGTCGGAAAACTCAGAGCCCTGAATGTCCAAATGTGTTTAGCGCTCTGGCACACGGTTCCACAGGTTTCGGGTTCGAGTGCTGGTGGTGGCATGGATGTTTACATTGGTTCGGAATCCAGTTTAAGCTGTAGGTCATGATCTCATATGACTGTAGAGCGTCACGGAGCCCAATCAGACTTCTTACTCGCATCATTCGCTGGCTGTAAAGGAACAACCCAGCTCTAGGCACAGTGATGTGGTGCGGTGTAGTAGTGTGGTGTTGGTGTGGTGTTACTTTTATGTATTATAAAAAGAGTAGTGCTATTTTAAGCCCCAAATAAATTTAAACAAAAACAGAAAAATTTGTTTTAAATACATAGTAGTCGGAAAACTCAAGGAATAGAACCCAGCTTACTAAAAGGCTCTTCTTCTTTATGTTAAATGTGCAATTGTGCTTTTTGCACAGGGCACAATGATTCAGAGAAGCATCTAGAGTTTCATGCCGTCAAAAGATCTACGAAATATAATAAAAGCAAATAAAATTGAAAATTGATTAAACAACGAAATTGATTGAAATCGATTTGTTATGAAGTTTTCAATTTGGCATCAATGATAAGCATGAACCGAGGTGATTTGTCCTTCCTTTGAAAGTGCTGGACATTTGAATAACGTAAGTAGAATACTGGACATGAAAACATACTAACTTCATTAATTATTTTCCTCTCCTATTATTTAGTTATTTATCTGTATTAATGACATGTACATGTAAACATGCACTTAAATCTAGGACTAATTATAAATAAATATGAAAGTTAAATATGCTAAATACGATACCATAACAATAGCCATTAATTTGCACATATCCAAAGTGGCATAGACAGAGTTTGCGATCCATTGTATCCAAGTAGCAAGAGTGAGAGTATTTTCCACATTCACAGACTAAAACCATCAAAAAGATATTCTCAATGAATAAACCTTAAGTATAAAAATACCATAACCAAATTCCTTATAAGCATTTTAAAACAGATACGATTTTAAATTTACTCTGGGTTCCAACATTAATGAAATATCTGGAAGGGATCCCGCAATATTAAATAAATTTCATTAACTATCAAAGTGTTTCACCAACTTCTGATTTACCTCATATACACTCATGTCCATAAATTAAGGATAATTCAGAATTACACAGAAATTGAACTCTAAAATAAAATTTTCACCTGTAGAATTATCACACACATCTTGAAGAAGAATATGCAAATTACAGGAAATCCCCAGATGACGCGGATAGTACATCACAATGACGAGAGTGTAAGAGAGGGGTATATAAGGAATGCTGGCAAAGAAGTAAAATTGTTCACAAGCGCGTTAAAAAGCCTTTCAGTGCAATAACCGCATAGTTATGGCACAAAGGAAGCATTTGAATGATTTTTAAGTGGTTGAATAATCGGACGACTGGAATGTGGACGTACCCAGCTGGAAGTATCCGAGGAACTTGGCATCGCCCAGAGTGTCATCTCAGGCTTTGACAACGATTCCAAAATGATGGTAATGTGATAGATGTTACAGTACCGGTCGCCGCCGAGTTACAACGCTGAATGAGGACCGGTATTTAGCAGTTACTGCCAAAAGAAACAGACGGACCACACATCAGACCTGTCTCGTCAGCTCTCTTCAGCTACCGGTTTTTGACAGTTTCAAGGCAGACCGTGTACAGACGCTTTAGGGCACATTGGTCTATATGCTCGTAGGCCTGTCAGATGTTTTCCACTTACCGCAACTCACTGTCGCCTGCGATTAACCTGGGTAGAGAGCATGCATTGTGGACACCGCAACAGTGGTCTGGTGTGATGTTTTCCGACGAGTCCAGGTTTAGTTTGCAGTCTGATTCTGGCCGGACTTTCATATGGAGAGCGCCAGGTACCCGTTACCACCAAGAGAACATTATTGAACGACACCATTACGGTCGTGCAGGATGGCTCGTTTGGGGGAGGGGAATTATTCTTGGTTCCAGAACTGACCTGCTGCATGTTCAGAGTGTAACGATGACAGGGCACATCTATCGGAATGTCATTCTGGAACCACATGTAGGTTTGTTTCGGTTCGCCATGGGTGCTGAATTTCTGTTTATGGATGACAACGCCCGTTCTCACCGTGCAAACATTGTAGACGAATGCCTTCAATTGGAGGATATTACCCGTATGGATGGATTGGCCAGCATACTCACCGGACTTGAATCCAATAGAGCATGTGTGGGATATGCTTGGCCGACGAATTGCAGCCCGTCAACCCCCTCCCACCTGTCAACCGGTACTTCGACATTGCTTGATGAGCGGTGTAATATTCCCCAAGATGAGATTGATAATTTGATACTAAGCATGCCTAGGCGTTGTAATGCCTGTATGGCATCGTCCGGAAGACATACTCCATATTAACCATCATACTAACCATGTTATACTGTTTTTTTGTAAATAGGTTCTTTTTTGAAATTTGCTCCAGGAGTAAAAATCGCAATTTTTATTAATTATGTTAAATATATAGCATCTTTTTTGCTCTTTTACCTTTTTTGTTGAATAAGTAGACTTTACAAATAAGTCAAATTTGTTTTGCTTTTTTTGAATCTTTCTTTCTTTTTGCCTGAACTTCATTATCCTTAATTTATGGACATGAGTGTAAAAAATGCTCTACAAAACGATTGGTTTTTGGGTTGTTAATTTGTGTCTAGAAATTTAGTGCATCATTTAAATTAGCGTATGCAGTTTAGAGAGATAATAGTAATTCTAAATAATAATATTCATAATAATTTTGTCGAACATAAATATATGAATGAATTTATAAAGGTCCAAAGGTTTTTCATTTACCTCTCAAAGTTGTCGTAGGCGCCGTTGTACTTGGCTCTTCAGTAGTGACCATAGAAGTGGTGGTTGTAGCTAAGGAAATGAAAACTTTAAATCAAATCTCGTGGTTAATTTTAAAATGTTGAACTGGATAAAATAATAATGAAATTTCAGGACATTAAATAAGAAACCAGTTACGATGAATTAAATATTGGCATTAACTATTTAAAACAAATGTTCTGTTTTTTTTAAATTTATCTGTGGCTTAAAACAGGACTACTCCTTTTTATAATATATAAAAGTAATTCTGTTTCGACGTATGATCCTATTGGACAAAGTTAGTATATATGATTAATTTAAAATTTTTCCTCAATTCAATAATATCGATCCTGACCTAAATTCCACCAAGTTGGAAAACTCAGGGCCTGAATGTCCAATGTCTAGCGCTCAATCTGGCACACTGCGCCTCAGGTTTCGGCTTCGAGTCCTCGCGGTTCCATAGAAGTTTATAGTGGTTAGAATCAGTTTAAGGCGTAGGTCATGATCTCATATGACTGTAGAGCTTCACGGAGCCCTATCAGATTTCTCACTCGCAACATTTGCTACCTGTAAAGGCAACCCAGCTCTAGCACAGTGATGGTGTAGTAGTAGTAATCAGAAAACTCAAGAAATATAACCTCATCTTCTACTCCAAAGTTTCATACCGCGTTCAATTTCAATTTCATCGAACTGTTTCGTGTTACATATAAGCAGGGTGCAGAAAGATCACTCTTCAATACAGGAGAATCCCTGATTTATTTAGGAATCGTCACAAAAATTTAACTGCTGTAAATTGCGTTGGAAATAAAAAAAGTTTTTCTCTGTTCATTGTAGACTTCGGCTCTCGATTAGAATGATACAGTTAAAACAAGAACCCGTTAAATGTGCAATTGTGCTTTTTGCACAGGGTGCAAAGATTCAGAGAAGCATCTAGAGTTTCATGCCATTAATAGATCTGCAAAATTTATTGAAAGAAAACAAAACTGAAAATTGATTAAGCAACGAAATTGATTAAAATCTATTTCTTATGAAGTTTTCAATGCGACATCAACGGTAAACATGAACCAAGCGGCTTTGTCCTTCCTTTGATGCTGGATATTTGAATAACGTAAGTAGAATACTGGGGATGAAAACATACTAACTTCATTAATTATTTTCCTCTCCTAATATTTAGTTATTTATCTGTATTAAGTGTAATGTAAACATGCACTTAAATCTAGGACTAATTATAAATAAATATGAAAGTTAAATATGCTAAATACGATACCATAACAATAGCCATTAATTTGCACATATCCAAAGTGGCACAGACAGAGTTTGCGATCCATTGTATCCAAGTAGCAAGAGTGAGAGTATTTTCCACATTCACAGACTAAAACCATAAAAAAGATATTTATTCCAAAAGTACATTTTGTTTTCATTTTCTTCTGTTATTAATATTTGATAATTTTCTTCTCAAATTAATAAACCTATGGTAATAAAAATACCATAACCAAATTCCTTATAAGCATTTTAAACAGATAGGATTATAAATTTACTCTGTGTTCCAACATTAATGAAATATCTTAAACTTTTGTTTAAAACAAAATTAGGAAGATTTCCTTAACTTTACGCAAATAAAAGTATCTTATTGCACCAAAAGGACATTATGCAACATAGGCAAACATCTATTTACATAAGCATTTTAAAAACACGCAAGATATTAAATTTATTCTGTGTTACTCAATAAATTACTGATGACCAAAATTAAGATATGCAAAAAGTAAAAATTGTGCCATAACAAGTGATCAGAAATACACTTTAAAAGTTTTTCTCGAATAGAATGGCAGTAAAATTTCAAGTTAGCTGTTACAGTGATTAAATAGCATTTTATCTAAATAATCGGACGAGGCTAAACTTTTTGAACAATTGGAAGAATCAAGTTAAAAGAACCTTTATTTAGCAAGATAGTAGAAATCTCCAGACTTTGACAAGAACTGTAAAATGCATTTTAATGTGAAGAACCACGTTTTTTAGAATTAAGGTCGCCGCCGAAGACCAAAAATTGAAATGAGGGGTTGTAGCAGTTACTGCCAAAAGAAGACTAAACTAACCATTTTAATTTTTTTTTCCAAAAACTCTCTCATTTATTCTTCCAAATTTATTTCACTGCCTTCAAAGTAATCCTCAGGGGCACAATGCATATGCTCGTATGCCAACTGTTTTCCACTCCTCAATGCATGCTAAAAAGTCATTGACAGGGATGGCCTTTAAAAGCGCGCGACAATTCACGTTGAATCTCTTCAATCGACTCGTAACGGTGTGTCCCCGTTGTAGTCTTTTGAGTTTAGGGAATAGCCAGAAGTTCTCTGCCTTCTTTGAACATGTTTGGACACCACTTCTAAGCATTTCTTTCCGATATAGAATAGCACACCGTATACCATCATGCACCATTCTATACGATTCCGCTAGCAAACTTTAATGCAAGTTCTTTGCTCAATTAATTCAGTACATTTCTAAAATCGCTGGAATCAGTTTTGCTTCTCAGAAAGCCAAGGTGTAATTCAAACACTTTAGTGTCAAATTAATAGTGTTCATTAGTGTCAAATTTCACATATATGTCACGAACGGTGCCGACAACTAAAAAAGAAAAAAAATTAAATTCCATATGCCCGGAAATTTAAATTAAAAACTTGCTTTACTTTTGCAGGCACACTAGTGTATAACATAGAAGTTAGTTACTATAGAAGTCTGCGTGATTATGATGTTTTCGCTCTTGGAGATGGATCACTTACACTGGTGTGGGATGGCATTTGCAGCGGTTGAGTACTGCATGCTATTAAAGAAATGGTCGGGCTAATACTGAACGACGCCTTTCATTACTATGTAAAGTGTCCAGTCACTTAATGCTCCAGGGAGTAGAGGAGATATAAGCTTATGTATATGCTAAACAGATTACATTGTTGTTTGCGGTTGATTTTTCTACGCTATCACTTGTGTTCTGAATGGAGCCAATGACAGACCCTCAATATAAATAACTTTAAATTAAGTATTAAAGTGTTTCCCCTACTTCCTATTTATCTCGTATAAAATGCACTGAAAAACGTTTGGTTCTTGAGTTTTTAATTTGTGTCTAGAAATTTAGTTTAGCATTTAAATTAGAGTATGCAGTTTAGAAGATTACCTTAATTCAAATTCTAAAAATAATAATAATTTATAAAAACATAAATATATGAAAAAGAATTTTAAAAATCTAAAAATGTTTTTAATTTACTTTTTAAAGTTGTCGTAGGCGTCACAGTTCTTGGCTCTTCAGTAGTGACCATAGAAATGGTGGTTGCAGCTAGTGAAATAAAAATTTTAAATCAAAGTTTTTGGTCTAATTTTTTAAATGGTTAAAATAATAATAAAATTGCATGACATTAAATACGACACTAGTTACGAAGAATTAAATATTGGTGTTTTAACCATTTAAAATCAATGTTCTGTTTTGTTTATAAATTTATCTGTGGCTTATAATAGGACTATTATTTTTATAATTCACAAAATTAATTCTGTTTTGGACGTATGACATTGAACAAATTTAGTACATAAGAATAATTTAGAATTTCGCCTCAATTCAATAATATCGATCCTGACATGAATTCCACCTGCAGGCGATCCTGAAGTAGTCGGAAAACTCAGAGGCCTGAATGTCCATTGTCTAGCGCTCTGCCACACTGTGCCACAGGTTTCGGTTCGAGTCCTGGCTGTCCCATGTATGTTTATAGTGGTTCGAATCCAGTTTAAGCCGTAGGCTATGATCTCATATGACTGTAGAGCGTCACTTAAGCCCTATCAGATTACCTCAACATTCGTTGGCTGTAAAGGGACAACCCAGCTCTAGGCACAGGGATGGTGGCGGTAATCAAAAACTCAAGAAATATAACCTCATCTTCTTCTCCAAAATTTCATACCGCGTTCCATTTCAATTTCATCGAACTGTTTTCTGTTACATAAAAAAGATCATGGTCAGAAATATTTATTTCAATCTCACAGAAGAAATCTTGATTTGTCGAGTCTTCTAGACTTCGGCTCGATTAAATGATACAGTTACACAAGAACCTGTTAAATGTGAAATTTTGGTTTTTGCAGAGGGTGCAATGATTTAGAGAACCATCTTGAGCTTCATCCCTTTGAGTTTCATCCCTTTAATAGATCTACGAAATTTATTAAAAAGAAAACAAAACTGAAAATTGATTAAATCGATTTCTTTGAAGTTTCAATATGACATCAATGGTAAACATGAACCGAGGGGATTTGTTCTTCCTTAGAAAGTGCTGGATATTTGAATAACGTAAATAGAAAACTGGAGAAGAAGACATGCTAACTTCATTAATTATTTTCCTCTCTTATTATTTAGTTATTTATCTGTATTAATAAAATGTAAAACATGCCCTTAAATATAGGAATAATTATAAATAAACTATATTAAAGTTAAATCTAATGCTAAATAGCATACCATAACAATAGCCATTCATTTGCACATATCCAAGTGGCATAGGCAAGTTTGCGATCCATTGTATCCACATAGCAAGAGTGAAAAAGTATTTTCCACAATCGCAGCCTAAAAGCAATAATAAAGGTAGACTGATTGAATAAATCTTAAATATAACACTTTAATCAATTTCCTTATAAGCATTTTAATAGAGACAAGATTTTAAATTTACTCTGGGTTCCAAATATTAATGAAATATCTGGAAACCTTTTTGTTTAAAAAAACAAAAAATTAGGAACATTTTATTAACATTTGCGCAAGAAAGTAATATTGCCCAAAAAATGACGTATGCATAGTAATAGAGCTGATGTCATATAGCAAGTGATCGGAAATACACTTTAAAAAGCGTCTAAAGTTTTTTCGAATTTAAAGTGCATAGTAAAATTTCAAGATAGCTATAATAGAAAGTAAAGTGTTGTCAGACTGGTTTCACGATCGCCCAGTCCGTACAATCTGTCATCAGACTAGATCGACACGCTGTTTGTGTATGGTTTTGGCTCAACCAAGCCTACGGACATCTCAAACGATGAAAGCACATTGTATCATGGATTC
>BPLR01014250.1:0-40105 GCA_021605095.1 Caerostris extrusa | reverse complement strand
GAATATTTAAACCATGATATATTGATACTCACTTTTGCTCAGGTCTCAAAATCAGATGTTCTTTAGATATTTTAATTACATTTCATCTTGATATCTTCAATACTTGCTTTATTGTATTCTATTCGGTGGGTAGGTTTGACATTTATTCATTTATTATTCCCATCAGATTTTGGATTTTAGTAGCCGCTCTTTATTTCTAACACAAATCTTCAAGAGATCAACTTTAGAAAATTATTTGGATCTTGGCCCTTACTGTTAGAGTTTGGTAGGTGTTGAAATAATCTTGTATTGCCTGTAGGCTACTTTATATATTAAATTCTGAAACTGTATATATAGTCATCTTAGAACTCATTGGGAAGATAACGTTGTTTGCACTAACGGCGGAATTAAGATGTTGTTTGATGTTATTCTGTTATATTGATATTAACTTTTTAAAAATTAATTTATATTAGTAAACATATTAAAGTCATATAAAGTGCTTTCGAAAAATTGTGTTTAATAATTCTTTTCTATTCAAAATTTCTCATCTAGTTACTTGTGTGTTTCACTTGCCTATAAAATCTACAGCAATGTAACTCAGATATAATTTTTGCGGAACAGAAATGAATCATATATCGACAAGCTATTGGTTCATTCCTGTTGCAATATACTATGTACCAATCAAGAGTTATGATTTTATAAGCCTATTTCATAAGAACGATTTAAACTTTTCTGTTTAAAATTATCTTTCAACCGTATTTAAAATTTATAAGATTAAAGGTAGGGAAAAACCCTAAAAGAGGTATGCATTTAAGGATTAAGATGGAAAACAAAGGCAATAATTTTTCAGAGAATTGTAATCTTTATATATTGCTAGGATGGAGAGTGCCTTAAACTTCACTGTGACTCACACAGTATTCACAGTTGTTATGTGCCCTTTTCTTTAATATTTTAAGTCGTTTATTTTTCTCTCACTTTCCTCAGGGTTTGCCAATTTTTGTGGTGTTAAAAGCAACCATTTTAGATGATGCTTTTGTATGATTTATTTTTGCACAAGGATACTTATATATTGATAACAGTCAATTTAAGATAGTATTTTGTCATGGTTTACTTATTACCTAAGTTAAAGCATTAATTTGGACATATACCCCCTTGTCTAAGTAAAATACCAGATATAAAATCCTTCAATTACATTATTATTTGTCTTATTATCCAGGCGCAGAAAATATTTACACATGACAAGTTCAAGGGTATTATGACCCCCAGTTCTTATTGATATTACTGAGACGGAGTTGAGATATTACTTGTGTGTATTTAACTCTTCTGTCATTGCGTTTTGATGGACTTACTTTTATTAAACTCTGAGATAACTGAACAACCCTCTTCAAGAAAGTTATAGGTAATGTATAAATTTAAAGAAATGATGAAGCATACAAGAAGTTTTTAAAGATGTTTAGTTCTTGAGAAAAAATAATTTGAAGACTATTTTGCAGGACTATAATCTGTCAAATTCTACACCATAGTTGAGTATAATTTTAAATTTATTAATTCAAATGTACAACCACTTTCAATATCATTGAGCTGAAGATTGTGTTTAAATTTTAAATGCTTTAAAAGATATTTTTATCTGAGTGGGTTTATTTTTTTATGGTTAGTTATATGACCTTAAGAAAATTTAAGAAAATTAATAATTTTGACAGGTTTATATATGTACACATAGAGTATTTAAATAATTTTAAAAAATGGAAGAAAATTCTCATGACCTTATTCTTGACAAAATGAGAATTTTTCTAAAATTTGTAACTTTTTCCAAAAAGTAGGCACAGTATCTGGATTGTCATTAGATAAAATTTTGGCTTCACATTGTATATTATCATCATAAATCGGTGAAGATATTTATCTCTTACATTTTTTCCAGCTTTTGAGGAGTTTCACGCTTTTTTGGTTGGCGCATATTCTTTTCATTCCCGACATGTATTTTTACATAATATACTTGTATGCATAATTTTTTATTTTCTACCCACCTCTAACTGAATTAAATTTATTTTTAGCACTCCTGGTGTTTTGGATATTTCAATAATGATTCAATTTGAAGATTTTATAATAAAGCTATCAAATGAATATTCAAGGATTTCCTATTTATTATTACACTCAGGTTTGTTTAAGTTTGTAATTAAATTTATATTATATTATTTTATTTTGTTTTGTAGTTTAATACATTTAGTTATATTTATGATTTTATTTTTGCTTTTCACTTTTTTAATTTATATTTTTCCAGTTTATAAAATTTCTTTTAATTTTATTATTTATTTATTATTATTTTCCTTTATTTTCTTTCCCTTTTAGCTATTTATTGTGATTTTATAGACCAATGGCTTTCAGTTTTGAGCTTGATTTTTACAGATTAACAAGGAATTTAATTATGTCTATGATGTATATGCAAAGGTATCCTTTGTTCATATGAAGTGCAATTTTGTTGATATATTTCTGGATATATAATAGCTGTTATAATGAGGTGGAGGGTGTCAAAAAATTTCTATATCATAACAAGGATTTTTGTATCAGTGAATTTCATACTTTTTTTCAGTAATTTTGTGTATTATAATCTTTACTAATAGATTTAGTAAAATTTAAAATAAATTCAGCTGATTATTGTGACTTGTTTTATCAAACTGCGCTTTTTTTATGGATACTATGTAATATTTTTATACTTTAAAGAATTATTACCTAATTTATCAGACGTTCTATGTATTTTCTCAGTTTTAAATGTATGTATATAAAATATCTGTTACCTTGAGTCAGCACCCAAAGAGAATGTGCTCTGGAATGACTGAAAGGGCAGTACGTGAAAAATCATACATTTATTTACGAGTGTGCTGTTTATAACACATTAAGTCCTATTTGATCTTAATAATGGAATAACTCCTCTATATTTTCTTAAGGAATTTTTTTATCCCGGATAGCTTTTTATATGCCTCAGTGTTAAGAAAGTCTGCTGATTCTCATTTGGTGTACTACTAAAGCCGTAACTGTGTTTGCTACTGGCTATATTATTGTGGGAACTGAACAAAATGTCTTTTAAAAATTAATTTTCTTGAATTCAGGGTCTCCCAATCTGCCCAAGTTCCTGTTTATAATTGAATATGCAATCTTTCCTATTCTGCTTAATTTATATATTCCTAACGTATAACAAAAATTTACGGAAAAATATTCATTAATATTATGGTAAAAAAAAAAAAATTGTAAATTATTATAAACCATATTATTTTAATTTTTTTAAACTATTTTTAAAAAATTTTTATTTGATGAAAATGTAACTTTTATTGTGTATTATTTTAATGTTGATTTATTTTATTTTATGAACTATAATATTAGATGGGCGTGATGGAAAGCTTCACCTTCCAAAGCCTATATTAAAATGGTTTATTTGGAACACAATCTTCACCCCTTGATATATCAGTGAACAAGTAGATTTTTGGGGAATCGATATATATTTCTTTTACTGGGTGTCGACTGCCATGATTCAAACAAATCTGATTTGAATTTGATTTTGTAAAGGTAATTTGAATTATTTCACTTTTTGCTATTACAATATATATTAATTGTTTTTATAAAGTGTTTGTTCTTTACAATGTTTTTATTTTGTTTTAATGGTGTCTTGGATGTTAGGAAATTGTGTGTTGGGTTAAAAATTTTACTTTGTTATGTGTACAAGAATTTTATTTAGTTATATATTTAAAAGAAAAAATACGAGCAAACATACTTTGTGAAATTCTACATAATATTAAAGTTTATTAGGACTTCCAATTATATACGTCTTTGGATGTTAAATAATGCTTTACCTATAAGTTAATTATAAAATAAAGTATTTTGGTTTCATTGATATTTTTGTATCAAATTTGACACTATTTAAGTCATTGATTACAGGAAAAAAATATCACTTTCTTTTGTGTATCTCATATTAAATCATAGGCAGATTTTATTCTAAGTTGTTCCTTGAAAATGTTTTTTCTAGCTGTTATATTTAAAAGTTTCATTTCTTACCTCTTTTATGTTTTATTATCTCTGAGTTTAGATAAAAGTGCATATCTTATCTTTTCTTTTGCAGATTTTCTTCTTGTCTTAAAACTACAATTTTCCCATAATTTTTCAAAATATATACACATTTATTTTTATATATATTCAAAATCAAAACATTTTGTTATCCCATTCATAAGTCATTGGTGATACCTTTTTTAGTTAGTAGCAAGGTTTGCTCCTCACCTATAACATACATTGATTGTTTTTGAAAAAAAAATAATAATAAGTTCAGAATTGTAAACAGAATGTTTTTCATGTTTGATCATTAAACTACTTGGTTAAGAATTTTACTGATTTTCTTCTATGTAAATGAAAGCATTCTTGAATGTCTTCCTAGAAATCATTATTTTTTCTACCTCATGTAGAATTATTTTCCCTACCACACGTTTTAATCTAGGGTTGTATCGGTGAATGCATCAATGACCTTGATTGTGCGTGATTCCAAGGTTATTTTGTATATCTGGAATATAGCAAAATTCTCGTCGTTCACAGTGTTTGTTGTCAAACTCCTCCGAAACAGCTTGGCGATTCTTATGAAAATTTTTGTGCATATTTGGTAGGTCTGCTTGGGCCGAAGGTCGAAATCTATTTTTAAACCCCTAAACAGTGATAAGGGTAGGTCCACCCCTAAATCTTTTTCCAAATTTCTTTGGCAAACCAATGTGAGTGGCAGCAATACCTATTGAAGGGAGGGCGCCAATCTGCGTAACCCTGAATTTTCCGCCAATTTCTTTAGGGTTTTTGCAATACTGCAATTAGAGGAATTCATAAAGCTTCATTTTCGAACAATATAATGACTATTTTATTGCTATTTCGATAATTAATGAATTCTTATTTGCACTAATTTCATCGTTGAGTGTGCAAAGAGTTTGTTTTTCCACCACAGACGGCAAGATATACCACAATAAAAGAATGGCGCCGTGTCTCGATGCCTGTACTACATAACCATAAAAATTCTGTGTTCACAAATATTATTGTTTTATGTACTACTTTAAATTTTGTGAAAATTATATTGTATGAAATTTTATATTTCTATGAAAAATAAATCAAATGTATGTAAAGTATTACCTGATTTGATTATCAATATTTTTATTTTCTAAGTTTGAATTTGAATTGGAATAAAATATATTGAATGAAAAGTTGTGAATCAAAACATTGAACTTTTCTATGCTAAAAGTTTTGTCAACATGTGTTGTATTTGATTAAAATTCTAAAATGAAATGTGATCTAACAAGATAATATAATATAGACAATATAATTTTAAAGAAAGATGATGAATTTTAAAATTTTGAAAAGTGTGAAAATGAAGTAAACTCTGCAATTATTTGATATAATGATAACATTAAAATTTTTATAAAAGGTATTATAAATAGTTGCAAAGTTGAAAATCAAAGGACATTTTATTTTAAAAAACTTTGTTATTTGAAAAACAAAGAATTTGAGTTATAAATTTGAGTGTTTAAAATATTGTTGAAAAATTGATAAATGAATTTACTTTAAGTTGGAGTTATTTAAAGAAAAAACAAAACAAATAAATAAGTGTTTATATTAATAAAGAGAGAATTTAAAGCTCATTAACTTTTCCATTTGTTTGTGATTTCTTTCATCATAAAATAATAAAACTTTTTTTGTGAAGAAGAAAAAAACATTTTCTAAGTTTGAATTGGAATAAAATATATTGAATGAAAAGTTGTGAATCAAAACATTGAACTTTTCTTATGCTTAAAGTTTGTCAACATGTGTTGTATTTGATTAAAATTCTAAAATGAAATGTGATCTTACAAGATAATATAATATAGACAATATAATTTAAAGAAAGATGATGAATTTTCAAGGATTTTTTGAAAAGTGTGAAAATGAAGAGTAAACTCTGCAATTATTTGATATAATGATAATGGCATTAAAATTTTATAAAAGGTATAATAGTTGAAGTTGAAAAATCAGAACATTTTATTTTAAAACATTTGTTATTTGAAAAACAAAAATTTGAGTTATAAATTGGAGTGATTTGAATATTGTCGAAGAAAAAATTGATAAATGGTACTTTTAAGTTGGAAGTTATTTAAAGAAAACAAAAAACAAATAAATAAGTGTTTAAGATTAATAAAAGGAGAATTTAAAAATCAATAACATTTTTATGTATGTACATTTTTTTGTTTCATTTATATTTAAAAGTTGGTTTTAATTATTTTTTATTTGAATTTTATGCATTTTGTATTCATTCAAAACATCACAATAAAAATATTTCTGTTCTAAATGCTTTGAAACTTCATGTAAAAAGTTTTCTTTAAATGTATGAAAGAATAGAACATGGAATTAACCTAAATTCATAAATTATTTTTATTTTAGTTTTTAAACTAAGAATTTTTTTGTAAATTTGTAAAAAAAAGTTTGTGTCGACAAACTTTAAACTAAAAATGTATAAATAATTGAGATATAAATTTGAAAACAGTATATTACCTACATAAGGATATTCCCAGCATAAAAATACTTGCAAAGGAAAAAAACTATTCATGTTTTATTTATTTTTGAAATAAAATTTTGCCACAATATCACATTTTGCAATGTTTATCCATATTTTTAAAGAATAAATTGTATAAAAGAATAGTTAAAGTTGATATTTTTATGTGAAAATTCAAAGGTTTTTGAATATATTTAATCAAAACACTTGCAAAAAAAGGCTAAATATTTTTTAAATTCAGGTCATTTCATATTAAAAAGCCTTTGCAAATAGCAGGAAGTTGTAAAAAAAAAAAGTTTGTCGAGCAAATTTTAACTTTTTCAAAACAAAGCTCAGAAAATATTTACAGCTTTAAGGAAAAACAAAAAACTATATTTTTAATAAAATAAGACTTGAACTTGATAATTCAATGGCATTTTAATATATTTTACAACATTTTTAAAAGTAATATATCTAATTAAAAGTTGTTTTTAGCTTTTTCTCAGAATGAATTTTTATGCTTTTTGTTTTTTTCATGTGAAACACCATAACACAAGTAATTTTGATCCAAATGCTATAAAAACTTTTATTTATGTTTTTCATAAATATTTACAGGAATAGACCTCCTGAAATGATTATAGCTACATAAATATTTTTATTTCAATTGTTAAACTTGGAATTACATGCAAATTTTGGAAGAATTTTGTGTCGACAGCATTTAAACTAGCACAAAAATAATAAATAATAAAGATATAAATTTACCAGAGGTCTATTCACTGTAAAATGTTAGTACAAACTTAGAAATTTAAAAATATTGATTTGATTTCAGGTTTTGTAACAGTATCAATTTTTGGCCATTTTTACCCTTATTTTAGCTTATAAAAAATTTAAAAAATAATAATGAAATTTTTTTTATGTGAAATCATTAGTTTTTAGATACATTCAATCCAAAATGTGTACAAAGATAAAATTTCAAAAATTCTTCAAGGTGTTAAAGTACCTTTTAAACGATCGTTTGTATTTTATTGTCAATTTTTTTAAAGTCTTTTTTTTCATCCCGATTTTATTTTAATTGTATTGTATTTTCAATATGTTTCAGTAAAACGACCACCAAAAAATCTAACTCCTCAGAATCAGTGTTTCTCCCATGGGCAGCTGTATGCTTGCATGCTCACGTGTTCGAAAACCATCGAATTTTTATTTTTCGACGCAGAAAGACAGACTAACAAGAAATATTGTTCGTTAGTTCTTAGAAGTTAAATGAAAGTAAAGTAATGATTGGCTAAAAAAATATATTACATAAAATAATTATAAAACTGATCTTAAAATCAAACATTATCTACCTCATTCATTAAATTAATAAAAATTAAACATTTTTAATTTGAAACTTAATTTGATCTTTTTTTCATCATTCTTACCAATCACTTCCTTAACAATTATAGTATCTAACTGAACTTAAATACAAGAAAGGCACAGCAACTGGCCCTAGTCTTCTAAAGCGCTTTATGTAGTAATTCCCACCTCAAAGTTATTTTATAAAATAAACACAATAGTAAAACATTTGTTTTCACCCAGTTCACCTTAATTTATTTTTTTAAATTTCTGGGTTCTCTTGGTTTCCATTTAGTAAATATTATAATTTTTATAATATCAACACTCATTAAACCCCTTCCTTTTCTTACAAACCTCCACGCTTCCAGCCTCACTCTCAAAATCAAATTAATGGATAAAGTTATATATTTCAGGCATCCAAATATGTAAATGAAAAGAAATAATAATCACTGAATGAAAATCTTCACCCACTTTATAGCAAGGTGCATGTTAAAAAAAAATTTCTTAAAGATTTTTACTCTTTTTCATTTAAAAACAAAAAAATATTTTATTTTGTAAGAAATAATATTAGTCACTGAAAATATTGAATAAACTAAAAATATTCATTCTACTACCAACACAGTTTGCAAAATATATATGTATGAGGGTAAAATTCAAATATAATAGTTTGGTTTATTGAGACCTGATATGTATAGTGATCAGTATGTTTAATCAAAAATATTTTCTTTTTTTTTGTCTTCTTTTTTTTTGTCTTCTGTTTTAGAATGGGCCCAACTCTCTACATTATTATTAATATTAAACATTTGCCACAGCTAAATAGTCAATATACTAATTCAAAATAAATATTGTTGTAATGCTCATTAAAGAACCCCCTTTTTTTTTTTTTTTTTTTTAATTTTAAAAATGCAAGGATTGTTTGCTTTCTATTAACACTATACATTAACTATGCATGGATATATTTTGAAAGAAAAACTTTAAATAAAAAAGAATTTGATTTAGTAAAATAGTGTTTTTGTAAATTGAAAGAATTCATAAATGAAAATTGAAAATCAATAGTATAAAAAGAAAAGAATTATTTATGTGTGTTTTTATTTCAAATTAGCAGGAATATAAAAGGAATTATATCTCTGATGTGTAGTTAATGATAAACAACTTAATTTATTAAATAGCATTGTCATTGCCTAAGTATAGTTGTGCCTTTCATATAATATTAATTTGCTTTCTAGGAACAAGTGTTCATGACTAATCAAGAGCAGATTTTTGTAAATTATGTTTTCAAGGAGAAGCTTTATACCAGAATGTATGCTTTTCTTAACTAGTCACATGCTTGCTCCTGGAACTGTTATATATGATTCAGGTAAAATATTTTTTAAAAGGATTGTAAACAGTTAATAAGAAGTCTTTTTAAATTATTCATACACATTATTTAACTCTACATATTAACCAATATATATACTGTTAAATATATGTTTGCATACATTTTCTTTTAAATATTTACTGGAGTTATTAAAATCTTTTAAGCATTAGAATTTTGAGCTTTATTTAACAGTTTTTTTTCAAACTTTTCTGTATTTTTCAACTTATTTAGAAATGTGTTTTCTTTGAAATTAGTGCTGCTAACTAATAAATATGCAGGTTTAGTGACTACAGTACCTGCCTTTTATTTTATCCAAAATGAATGACATTCATAAAATAACAACTAACAAAATAAAGAAAATGACAGAAATTCATTCTCATTTAATTATTTTACTCTTTTTTATTAATATATATTTTTTCCGACAAAATATATTTTTTTTTTAAATTTCAGATTATAGAAAAGGAATTGAATACAGCAACCCCATCAATTACACAGCATTGGGATTAGAATTTTTATACAGACATCCTGGTTACCAAGATGATTACTCAAGTCTATCTAGAAAACGAAAATCCTGATTATGAAAATCGAATCCTACAGCAAGACTTTTCTGACCTTACTAATCGATATGATGATGTTCAATTGGAGAAACTCCTGAGCAATGAAAGAGATCTAGAGAGGAAGGCCCAGATCCTAATGAATACAGCATACCTGAATATCAAAGTGATAGCCGATTATATCCTCAGTATTATATGCAACAACCTAATAGTGGAAATGAGCACTACTATCCACTGGATTATAGACAAGGACCTGAGCGTTATGTTGTTGTGAAGAAGCCTAGGGCTAGAAAAACTAATTCAGCTTGGCCAGTTCAGTTTCTACCTTTTGTCACAAGACATGCCCAGTATTGCCTCACGATCTGGGTACAGCAGAGGCAAACGAGGGAAGAGTGAAACCTTTTCAAAATATTTGCATACAAACGTTAAAATCAAAATAAAAGGCAACTTTTTTAAAAATGGCCAGTGACCTAAAAGGCCTGCAGTATTTTTAAAGTGTCCTAGTTAAAAGAACAATCCTGCTATAAATTCATGTAACAAGCCACATTTTTGAATAAAATTAAAATTTACAATAAATTAATTTATTGAGTAATTTAATGTAGCTAAATTATTGCATGGATTCCTATCAAGGCAAATAGAATTTATTAAAGCATTGTTTTTTTCCTTATTTGTTTTCGCTCGTTCTTTTTAAAAACCATGTTTATTTTTTTCAGCAGCCATGTATTTGCTTTGATTTAGTTTCTCCTCATTAGAAACTTACCAGAATTTCATTGTTTTTTGACGTTACTTTTTTTTCATCCATTTATATACATGTATTGCTTATACAATAAATTAAGATTTTTTTATTTATTAAAAATTTACCAAACCAATCAAATAAACCAATTTTTAATTTTGCTTTGCTTAAAATATCTGTTTTGTATTACTAATAATTTGATTGTTTAATAAGAATTCATTCAACTCAATAGATATGTTTATAAGTGATCAGGTACTTCTACTGGTGAATATAATGCATTTATTTAAAGAGTTTCATTTAAAGAAATTGATAATAATAAATTAATTATTAATATTATTAGTTTCACTTATAGAAATTGACAAACAAATAATTCATAAATTAAATAAAAATAAACAGAAATGTTAAAAAAAAAAATTATGTAATTTTGATAAAAAAATAAATTTATTGTATGTTTTTTATAATATATTTGAAAGTAATAAATATGTTCATAAGCATCTAAAAAGAGAATAATAATAATAATATGAAAACGAATGCATTTTATTTTCATCAAAAAATAAAATCCATCAATAACAGAAAATACACAGCATAAAAGATGAAAATCTTTTTAATTAATACAAAAGAATATTGTTCACATAAAAAAATTATATTTTTAAAGAATAATGTAGTTTGAAGTTTTTGCGAGGCATTTAATATGTTATTTTCTTTGTTTTAGTTCATAGGGCGACTGGCATGTAGGCCCACATGATGGAGGAGGAATACAACGACACATCTACTGGTAAGCTCAAATTACTTCTACTGCAGATAGTTAACATTTTTAGTCTATCTTGGTTGAGAAACTTGTAAATTACTCAATATGATGGTTTTATACGATAATATCCAAATTTACACCAGATTATAATAGAAAAGGGCAGAGTTTATTTCTTCACATTGCATTTTTAAACTCATGGGGGAGGGGGACAGGTCTAATTTTTTTTCAGATGTGGAGCAAGTAATCGATGATTGTTGAGGTTAGACACAAAATCGATTCCACATTATAACTTTTCACTCGCCTCGATTCACGATGCGAGTGTATGCTCAGATTACAGAGAACTTTTTTTTTTTTTGCTTTGCATCATCAGTCTTTTTGCACTCAAATAAATCTAGATGTGGCTTAAGATATAGTCTAGAATCTTTTGAAAGAATTGAAATCAATTATAAATGAAAAAAGAGTTTTTCACAATATTCATTATCATTTTCGTGATATTGATTATTCACCACCCAGTTCTATATAAAAAACTTCAACAAAAATAGTGCAGTTTTGCTTTTGTGCAGTAAATTTGACATGTTTTTTTTTTTTTTTTATGTTTAAACAATTAATCTTCATATATTGCAATTTATTTCACTTGGCAATTTGTTTTTTACTGGTTAAACTTTAAGAATTTAAATAAATTTTCTTGCTTTGCTTAAAAGTATATACATACATAAAAATCTTGGTAAACCCCGAGTGGTATATTCAATAATAAAATTCTTGTTTTTTATTCATAATATAAACAAGGATTCACATTGGTTATAATTGAATTTAAAAAATTTGATTCAATTTTTTTAAAATAGATCAATCACCTTTTTTACATTTTAAAGAAGGTTATTATTCCACACTTTTATGTGGAGTCTTATTTATAGGCATTATTGTAATTTGTTTTGACAGCTGCATGACCTAATTTGAATTTAAAATTTGCAAATGGGGATTCCTGTAATAAATTTGTTGCTGGAACAATTAACTTTAATCATTCAAAACTGCAATCAAAAATATTTTCAAAATTGAATTTTTATTGAACAAGGACTGTTGAATTATTGATTTAAAAGTATCTTTAGGAATTTAAAGAAATTATAATTATAATATTTCATTATTTTTGAAGAAAGTTGTTTGTTAAATTGAACATAAAATCATTATTTTTATTTTTACCAGAACATAATGAATATAGCAAGTTGGTTAATGATGCAGACATGCCATATAGAAATTGCTGCTTTAAATATATGTTTTGCAACTGTTATTATGTCAAGCAGTAATTTTTTTTATTATTATTTGTGTTCAATTATGCAAGGATGTTAATTATGATTTTTTATTATAATTGTTTTTGATGGAAACACATGAATGTTTTGTGTAGGAAATGTAATTTTATGACTTTAGTTATGCAGATCCATTGTGCTTTTGAAAAGTTCCTTGTCCACTCTTTTTTTTTTTTTTTGTCTTGTGTTTTTCCATTCCTGTGGGGTTTTTAGTCCTATATAAATACATACATACTCAGATATTTAAAATTTCCACCAAGAAAAAAAGCAGTTAACAAAATTATATTTCATATAGTGCTTATTAATGTTAATTAAGTAGCAACAGCCATTGTAAAGAAACCATCAGCAAGGTATGTTCATTTAGTGAAAGAATAGGTGAGCTTGCCAGAAAAGTTAAATGCAAATATTATTTGTGTCACAGAAAACATTCATTCATTAGTCATGAAATCACACATTGTCCTGTTAGTAGTTGATCAGAGATTCAAATGTGTTACGCGAGAAATCCAAGTGCTGAGGTATGATAATGACTAAGGCAACATTACAATAATAATTCTTTTGACCTTCCCACACATAGATGAAGGACCATGGTGCTGTAAACAAAAATTAAATGCATCAATAATGATATATTTTTATGTGTCATTGAACATAACAATATAACTAATGATTTCTGTGCTTTAGTGTTTAAACATAGGATAAGCAATTCTTGCCTTGCAAAAATTTTGTTATTCTGTAAATGAGGTTGCACTTTACATACAGATGCTTGGTGCTGTTATTTTACATTTTGATTTAAGGAGCAATAACTTAAATTCTGAGCTCATGCGTGTATTGTGACTGTACAATCTGTAATGGTTATAAATGTCTGTCCTAACAAAAATGATTAACAACAAAATGTCTGTGTCCTAACACGTGTTTGAAAGAGGAAACCATTAAGAAGTTTCCTGTTTTTCTGGCTTTGAATGGTTTAGGTATTGCAAATTCCCATGGTAGTAGTTTAACTTTTGACTGAGAAAAACAACAATTTTGCTATACAATAACCCACTCACAATTAAATTCTAACAAATATAGTATGGATTTCCTTTTTGCAATTTTGGGGATCATACGATATAATTTCTACAAATATGCAAACAAACCGAATTTATACACTTTGAAGGTTAGGGCTAACTAAAAATCACATGGATTTAATACTAGTAGCGCCATCTATGTGTCAGCCTACGAACATTTCAGCCCACCTGTTACATTTTTTCCTGTTCTATTTATAATCATTTGTCTATTGTGTCATGCTGTATCTTAATGCCAATTTTAGATTTAACCTATGCTCTCCTTTTATTGTGTTAAAGGGCAGAAGTGTTTATATTCATAATATGTTATTGTAAATATATGCATTATATCATATATATATAGTATATTTTTAGTTAAATTATGATTGTTATGTATAGGAACCTTGGCTCCCAGCTTATCAAAGGATAAAAGTGGTGTGGATCTCCTTTATGCAACATTTTGGTTTTATCCGTCTGATACTCAAGGTTTACTGCCTGAAGACAAGGAATGCATACAATCTCGTTTGAAACAAGAAAAAGAGCGATTTGATCCTACAAGTAAACCTAATAAAATGATTATTTTCATAATAAGCAATATTTTTAATCCTTTAAACTCTAAATGTTATGCATTTAAATGAATGCGAGAATACAAAAAGTTTGCTAATATTGGATATTACAGACTTAATTTATTGTAATTTTCTGCCTATAATTCATGTTTTGGTGGCTAAAAAATCGATCTGGTATTGTCCTTGGCCAACATGCACAAGTTAACTTGCTTTCTTTTAATATGCCCATGTATCAATTAAGTTCTGCTTTTTTACCTATTATTGAAGTCTTTTAATATAACAAAACATTTAACTATAATGATAAGAATTTAATATTTTTATTTTTAAAATTTATTTCAGAATTTTAATACATTAGATTATAAAATATTATTTTTTTTTTTTTTTTCCTGTAAATGAAAGGAAGGGTAAATGCTGAAATGCTTTGGAAAAGTAATAATGCAGAATTAATACTTTTTAGCTGAAATGCTTTGGAAAAGTAATAATGCAGATTGAATACTTTAAAAATGACAAAAATTTAAAGAGAAAATCCAGAGAAGAGTAGTTTTTACATAATTTATTAATTTTAGTTCATTTTGTGACTAATAGATGTTTTTTATAAAATAATATTACGCAATTAATTAATGATAAATGAAGAGTTTTCATTTCTTTTAAGATGCATTTTATGGAATGGATCATGATGCTTATAAAGACATGGTGACAGAAGAATGCTTGAAAAAAAGTGGTCATCTGAAGAATCAGAAAAATTCCAAGAAAGGATACAATCCATTTAACCGCCAAATGGGGCAAATGACTGTTTATCGCACTCATATCAATTGTGCTTGCCCACTGATAAATAAAACCCCACATCACAAATGTGCACAAATTCTGCCTTTTGATGAACAAATGTGGCCTTCATACATGGGTTACTATGGCAACAGTGTTGCAAAACAAAGACACATCTTGTAATTTGAAAAGCATAGTATTGTTCATCACTGTGTAAATAACACTCTACTTAATGCATTGTAAAATATTGACAAGTTATATGTGAATTGTAAAAGCTCAGCGGTTGTTTTGCCTCTAAATAAAATCCTTTTTAGTAATGTTTTTCTCCATTTGTTTTTCATAATGATGATGAAAATAGAATTACCCATAAATTTATTCAAATATTTCTGTAGATGAAATGTCTTTAAATTTGTTAATAAAACATTTAAAAATAATGTTTTGGAAAAAAAAAATTTAGTCTATCGCCTAATATTTAATGCAAAATCTACTTGCACAGTAAGTGGGAAAAATAACCAATATCCTGTAAAAAAAAAAAAAAAGCTGTATTAGTTATTAAATTGGAGATTAGAACTGCTAATTAATTAGTTTAATAACTTTTAAGAATACTAATTCTATTCCATAATACTAATTCTCTAGATTTTGTATAGTTACTGCAGGAAATTTTTCGAAGAACCATGGATACGAGTAATATTTCTATCGAAAATGTTTTAAAAGAGATTTTTATTTTCTATTACTTTTCCAACTACTAAATTATAAAATCACCCTCGTGAGTGAGAAAAATAGCACAAGTCTTAGTGAAAAATTAAAATTTTATGTAATTTTTCTTTAATAATTAACAAAGTAGCATTTAATCTTATCCAATTGTTTGCAGTAATATATTACTTCTATTACAATTTTCTGTGGTTTTTATAAAAAAAAAAAAAATATTGTAATGTGAGGTCTTTTCTTAAAAGTGGATAAATTGGTATTGGTATGTAAAATTTTTTTGTTTCAAATTTTCATGTTTTTTACACTTACAATGCTCATATTTTCATTTTTAAAATACTGTGCAGCATTATATATTTACACATTCTGACACCACGTGTTTGTCTTGCATGGTGAACAGTGTCTCAAGAAAAGGGAATCCTCGTGATTGAAACCAAATGGAGTTGCGCATCTTGTGCAAGCAATACATCTCTTGGTCTCCGCTTTTGGTAGACGGGGGTGGTACATTTTCGTGTGCGAATATATCAATCGGCTGGTAGTTATCACCCCTTCATGGTTGAAGCTGCTTGGGATTCAAGTGATGGGCCACTTCTTGGGCCTCTCACTAAAGCTAGAGGTCACCTAAAAGACTGATCCTGACCATATGTGTATTTACTAGTACTATTGTAGAAATCTGCATTCCCTCATTTGGTTCGATGAGGAGTGATGCTTTATGGGACATGAAATCTTTTCTTTTTTTTTTTTTTCATTTCGTGAGTTCTCAATCTAATGATTCTTGCACCGGTGAAGGCTTTACTTACTTCACTACAGCTTGACGTATTTCTTAGATAGTCCTGATTATAACAAATTCACATAAATAAATTGCATCTTAAATTAACTAGATATCATCATTCGGAGGATTTTTTAAAACTTTCATCTCAAGAAATCTTGTTTGTTTCTTCATTGCCATTTACAGAGCAAAAAGAATTATCATTTATTGGTAGACACCTGTACGTGAAACTGATATTCATTGGTTCCTTGCTTACAACTCAATCCTGTGCAATCAATGGGTTTTTTTAAGCATGAAGAAATTTCTAAATTAAAACATTTATATTAATTTGAAACCGATTTATTTAATATTTCTGAATGAAATTAAAGAACATCTAAACTAAGGTGTTCGTTTCGTTCGAACAGATCCTTTCAGAAAAAGGATCTGAAATTATTTCAATGAAACGTTTAATTTTAGAATTTTTTTGAAATTGTTCTACCTAATAAAATAAAAACAAAAACTGGTTATTTTTACTGTCATGTACGACGGACATCTTTTATCATTACCATTATTTTAACTGCCAAAGATAGGGACATTCTAAAAATTGTGTTCCTCTCTTAATTGTGCTCGCTGTGGCCATTCCTTCAAAGGATGCAAAACAGAAAAAAAAAAAAATAAAATAATAATAATTTCCTAACAATTACATTCTTCAAACTCAAAATAAATAAATAAAAATAAAGTAAAGTAAAAACTACTGTCAGTGGTTAAAAAAGAAACCGGAGATTGAAATAACTCGTAAATGGTGTTATCCTAAAGCCAAAAAGATAGTATCATAACCTGCTTTTACCTATGTTAAAATTACAAAGATCAGAGAGGTAACTATACAAGCAATATAACTGTTATACTTTCGGCCAATTCGCGAAATAGAGGTTATCAGGATTTGGCGAATTTTTATGGCACCAATTGAGCGATAAGTCGCCAAATGCGGTAACCCAGGTTTCTTGTTCTGTTTACAATTCACTTAACTTACAATCACAACCCGTTACTTCGTGGACTTTGACCAAAAGAATTTTTGAAGCCAAATCCCCAGCGGCCGCTGTTCTGCGATTTTACTAAACTATGTTATTTGGTTTTTGCAATGGCAGATAGTAATATCATTGTAGTAATTTGTCGTTCATTTCGGAAATTTAAGCCACTTGCTAATTAATCCAAAACTAAATTACGTTGAATATGCCACATGTATCTGCATCATCGACTTCTGTTACTGTTTCTTCGAATTATTGTTCCTCGAAAAAAATAAATCGCACACTAAATTTTCAAAGAAAAAAAAAAAAACCAGTAGATGAATATAAGGAAAACTCAAAAGAATTCCATTAAACTTTCCAATCCTGGAAGCTCCACCATCGTAACCTTGTCTGTATAAAAATGATTTAATCTACTTCATAATTTTTAAGACAATAAATTATCGTAATCACCAAAGTTTGTCGTATCGTATTTGAAACAGGTACGAACACGTAATTGTTTCGCATATTTTGTTCATCATTTACATAACAAACAAGTAAAGAAAACTGTTCAATAACTATCGTGGTAGTTAAGAATAATGCAGTTCCGAAATCAAGTGTCGCGGTGCCATCAGATGTGGAATGAAACTGCGATGTGGCCAGAATGAATATTCGTCAAAAACAATGATATCGTGCCATTCATTTGTTTTTGATTTTTTTTTGCACCATTGCAATTGTTCGTGGTGTGAATTGACTGTCGATTCAATGATTGTCGCAGCAATGAGTGCCTTGAAAAAAAAAAAAAAATCCGCAAATGGTGCATGCTGATACAGATGGTAATACATTAATTCTAATTCTTGATATAATTTTTATTGCAGCTACATGATCCGTGATATTTTGTGAACGATGTCTCTCATCGGATCCGATTCATCGATTCCTTATAGGCACAACTGAACTTGATTATCTTTAAAGCTGCATACAGTTCCGAGAGTGAAAGAAATGAGCGACACATGAAAAACCGGTTCACTCAAAACGCGTTCCTTGAACGAAATAAGTGGCAAATCGTTCCATTTGTCGTCGGTTTTGTGTTCAGCTTCAAAGGACTTACGGATTTACCAAATGATGGGCAATTACTTCTTTACAGCGGAGATTATTGGGTTTGTTTTTTATAACTTTTTTGGAGGGATAATCCATAATCTTGAAAAGCCACAGTTCTTTACCTTTCAGTCAACTACGTGATCACATGATTGCGATTATTAATTTATTTTTCATGAAACGTGATTGGAATCGTTTACGGAAAATAAATATTTCTTCAGAATATTTTAAAGGATTCTTTCGGCAGCCTTATATAAAGGCTTCAGTTAAATTAATATTTGCTTTCGTAAAAATGATTTTACATCTGTGATTGTTTTAGTAATTGATCTGTTAGTATATACGGACTGGGGCCTGTTGACCTAGAGCTCGGTGCCACAGGCTTCGATTCGAGTCCTGGCGGTGCCATGGATGTCTGTAGTAGTTCGAATCCCCTCTAAACAGTGGATCCCGGTCTAATATGACTGTAAAGCGTTGGGCCTAGGATTGACCTCCCTACTCCATAAAAGAAAATATCTCATCTCACGAAATCTGATAGAAGGCAGACGGCCTTGGTCCACCATGGGGCTGTTGCGCCAATGAAGAAGTACATGTCAATCATTTGCATATCTTTCTATGAACTAGGCATCTTTTCAAATTTTAGTTATTGGATAGTTCTTTCACATTATTGCATTTCCTACAGCCAGCATTGTATTATATAGTACTTTATTCTCTGAACATGATTACATGTTTTTCTTAGAAATTAACATTGCAATTCTGAGTACTAAAAAATAAATAAATACGTATAACTAATATAAATGAAAATTTCTCGTAAAATTATCTAATTAATAAATCGTCTAAAGGCCAAGCAATACATTTCTTATAGGTAAATAATTTTTGCAAAAAATAATAATCAATGCGTAAATGAATTCTTAACATAACATGCTATATATATATAACTTATTTTAAATTTATCCTTCAAAACATGAACACTCATTCAATTTTCTTTATTTTTCCAATGTACATAGTAAATTGCTTGAAAATGTCCAATTAATAAATTCAGTAAATAATTAATTACTAAAATTATTTTTAAAGTTCATAACAGCTGAAATAATAAATGAAGAGAATTATGTTTACAGTATATAAATTCGAATGAAACTCCATTGTAAATATACTATTTTTTATCCTTAAATTTTTTTTAAAACATAAACAATAACAAACAAACATTTTAGCTTAAATTACTATAATTTATTCTATAAAGTTTTATTTTAGAACAAGATTTATAACAAATACATATCATATACCCTGTAAAACCATAACGAATTTTTTTGGTACTTTTCTATTAGCGAAGCACCACTTCACGCCCAATGTAAAAATGCCGCCAAATCATTAATGTCACTAGACAAGATGTTTGGCGTGCTTTCTTCTTTTTGCCAAATAGCCGCCTTTAAAGAAAAAAGTACCCAAATTTCATAATAGTAACAATGAAAAAGACAACTTTTCAACATTAATCAGTACAAGTGCCATATAATTCTCCCTCAAAGAACAATTTCGCCCTGTTTCAATTCAGATAAATAGCAAGGTACGTCGTGGCATTAAATTGTCGCCAAAAAAAAAAAAAAAAAAAAAAATCACCAAGGGAGAATTGTACGGCGACTGTTTCCATCAATCAAAAAATTATATATTAACAAATATAACTAATTTGTATAAGCTAAAACATCACAAGTGGGTTGAGATATGCCTCTGTAGGGCTCTTGGCGACAAAAATCTTCGGAAGCAAATTGAGCAGGAATCAGAGAGCGCATCCTTGTGCACTTTTTTTGTGGGTTTCGCAGTTCTGTTTCGTGGTGAATCCTTTTCCACAATGGGTGCACTTGTAAGGACGCTCCCCGGAGTGAATCAACTGATGGCGCAACAGGTGATACTTTCTGTCCGATGAGTAAGAACACTGCGAGCAGTGGAATCTGTGAATCTGTAGTTTGTTGTGTATTAAAAAAGACGCACCCCACTCTCCATTGGATAACAGCACAGCACCTAAAAAGAAACCTGGTATATTTCCAAAATAAGTGGGCAACAAATGAAGGTACTTGAGTGTTGGCGCTCACCTGTTGGCGATACTTTTCAGCGAAAAATCAGCAAATTATGCCAAGCCAATGACAACGTGCCAAATGAAACTTATCAGAATTTATGAGCTATTTACAGACGTTTACAAATTGTGAAAAAAATTAAAACCATTGTAAAAATGATTAAAAAAAAAATATTTTACAATATTTATTAAAATATTTCCAAATAGCAATGACAACATTATGTGACTACACTAATTTTTGGCGACAAAGCAGTTCACCATTTTTGGCTCGATTTTGATAACAAAGAAGCAAGTGAGAGTTAAAACCCAAGTACCAAAATAAATATACAAACATATTAATATCAGAATATGTAAATAAAAGTTTTCTGAATGTAAAAAAGGTACAGGAGCTGCATAAACCCTCCTGGCAATTTTTCAGGTGGCGAATAAGATGGCTATATCAATAAATTGGCGAAATTAAAATTATATATATATATATATATATATATATCAAAAAAAAAAAAAAAAAAAAAAAAAATTCGCCAATGGAGGTTTGCATGGCACCTGCTCCAAACATTTTTTCTCTAATTCAGTTTACTCTATGAGAAGAATGACCAATTAGCTAATTTTTAGAATGATTTTCTATGTAAAAATATAAGCAGTAATCTGTATAACTATTTGCAGCATTTAGAACATAAAAGTGACTTATAAGTAGATTGATAATAATATTTGTAAAAAAAATATATATTCACAAATATATTTTTCTTATCTCAAATTAATTTGTTAATTACAAATGCACTAAATATTTAAAAGATTGTACATCATTTACATATGCAGCTCTAATAAAAGAATACACACGCTTAATCAATTCTTCAAATATTTTTATCTTCTATTAATTTTTTTTTTTTTAAATAACATCAAATTTTAGAAACATAATTTAACTTCCTAATAAATAATCCAGGTAAAGATTTTAGAAACTATAACTGGAATAAGTTAGATCTTTCTAAAGACAATTCAAAACAATTTATCTAACTGAGGTCAACTATTAATTTCAATGAAACAGGAAAAACTTTTAAAATTCATAAAAATTAGTAACTGCAAAGAAATTGTTTTGTGACCAACTTATTGGTCACTCCTGCTCTGTAACATAACTTCAAACTGTACTTAAATATATACAAAAAGATACTTAAGTATTAATTAACTAAATATTAATTATAAATAGAATATTTAATAATTTTAAATACCAAATTTCACTCAGATACATAAGAATTACAGTTAATCGTATTTTTTAAAGCATGTTTTCATTTCTAAAACTTAAAAATATGAGAAACTTTATAAGTATAATAATACAAAAATTTAAAAAAAAAAAAAAAAAAAAAAAAAAAAAAAACATCTGACAATGAAAGATTAACTGAAATATCAAAAATATCGCAAACACTTTAAAAATGCCTTTTATAACATGAATAAAAAAATGAATCTTCATTTTGTAGAAAATTGTATAAATTTTTTTCAATTAAAATTAATTGATGTTTAAATAACATAATATTGATAGACATTTTTAGGATAAAGCAAATATTAAAAATACTTTGAAATGTATGATTGGGTAACTCAATACTAGATAAAATTAAACATATTGATATTTTTAAAATTAAAAATTTCATTCTGTTCAAGTATTACAAATTTGATAAAAAAAAAAAAAAAACAAGCATACCAAAATCAAGAAATGACCTAAAATATAGTAATTTTTCAAAAGTAAGATTTTTTAAATAAATTATGCCATACTAATTGAAATAGAATCTTCTTAAACATCAAAATAATGCATTATAAATAATAAAATTTATTTTTGATTTTTAATTTAAAAAACGAAAATTTGATCTCTTTTACAATAGGATTTTAATACACATTCAACTAAATTAAATCTAAAATTAATTATATCTTTTGTTATCTATATTACATTATTTTTCTCCTAAATAATTTATCTTAAAAATATGTTAATTAAATAATAGAATATTGTTTAACATCATATTTCGACTAAATAATTATTACATTAACATATTTCATAACAATATATTATTTATATTTGCTTATTAAAAATATTAAAATTTAGAAAAATAAATTATTTTTAAAGTATATGAATAAACATAATTATCTTTAAATATTAGAAAATATTAAAATAAAACACATGAATCATTTTATCTACAACATTCACTAATAAATTTATCTTAATTATAAACGCTAAAATAATTTTTAGCATTAAATAAATACACTAACAATTATTTGAAAAATAGACTAGTTACATTATAAAAATAATTTATATGATTAGATTTTACAGCACTTTTTTTAACTTTTATTTTAAAATATTATTTTTGCTGATCTCTTCTTGTAAAAATCGAATTCAAAGGCTTTCTATCGCTTAATGGAGCATAGCTTTACATCAGGACACAACTATATTAAAAGATTTAACAGGATTTTCTTGAATAAATCATCTTTTTTCAAGTCTTATACGTACCTAAAGCAAATAAAGAAAAATAAATAATTTATTAAACGATGTCACAATCCTAAAAGGAAAAGAATATTGTTAAAGCATTGTATCAAGATCATGATATACAATGATGAGGTAAATTCATATTTTTTTTTTGTAATTAAAAATAACCACATCTAATTTAAATTTTTTTGTAATTAATTTACAAGAAAAGAGGTTAAAGTAATTTTTTTAATTACCGAGTATTACTGGAGTTATTTTAGCTTAAAAAATTGTTTTAAACATTCAAAATAATTTCAGACTAAAAGAAAACAACTAAAAATTGTTAAATTTTTTTTTATAATGATTCAAATTAGTTCTAATGAGATGAAAAAAAAAGTCATTTTATAGTATCTAGTTGGCTTCAAAATCTTAAATTTTAATGCACATTCGCAAAAGCTACCGATACACATTCATCAAAGTAACAATTTAATACACTCAACATAATTATAAATTAACACAAACACACGGAATAGAAGCCCCTTTGATTGCAATTAAAATTTCTGCTCAAGAACTATATAATGCTTAGGCAAAATAACTATTGAAAGATAACAAAGGAAAAAAGATTCCAAAGTAGACCCCCTCCCCGATACTTCTGCAATATATATATATATATATTGCTAAAATATTCCCACAACCCAAGTAACCTGACAGTCAATTCGAGGCGCTTATACACATTGTCCCTCTCATTTCTGAAAGCAATGACTGCAACGGACACCGCCAACGTTTTCGAACCTGAACTCAATAGCAAAGCTAACTGCGCATATTATCACTGAGCTACGAGTTCAGCAGTCGCACAATTGCACGTTATAGGGCAAGACCTTTTACTTACATAAAAGGGAATGCACAAAACTTATTTTTATTTCAAATTTCAAGAATTTTGTAGGGGAAAATTGTCGATTTTTGAAGATAATGCAAATAATTTTTCAATTAGATATTGTAGGCAGCGATGAGATCTTGGTCTTGAGAAAGACAGTTGAAGTTAGAATTGCTCTGCGGAAATATGCTGAAGAATGTAGGAGGAGAAACATACATTAAGAAAATGACCATGAATTTTACTTCCAGCTAGCTTGCCTCACCTTTAAAGTGAATATGCACAAAAAGCTTGTGTGAAGAGAAAGAATTCGTTGCCATCACCATAATGTCCATGCAGTTAATCACTATGGTCAAGGAGTAATAGTGTGGACAGACATTATGCGTAATGACAGGAGATTGATTGATATCGTTTACATAGATAATGGGACACTACAGCGATATTACATTGAGATCCTCTGGTCCCTCTTTTATATAGTGCAATATGTCCACGCTTTTTGTTAATGGATGACAATGCACGTCTACACAAGACAATTGAAAAGAGACACTAAGAAAGGAAAGTCCCGTCCTTCAGGCAGAGGCTACATGGCCCTAAGTATGGGGATGAGGTGTGGAGAAAAGAGAAGAAAGGCATGCAGGGACTGAAAATCACACTGAGAAACTAAATCTTTCCTCAACAATAAGCACATGAAAGATACCAAATGTGTACCAGTATCCGAGGAGGTCACACACCTCTTACTTTGTTCCAAAAGCATGTTTTCTCCTTTACTTTTGTTTTCCCATATGGCATAAATTCTATAATTTTAAACATCCACACTTAGTTTTTTTATTTCAATAAAAGTGTATAACAAGTTATTTCAAAAGCGTTTCCATTTTTCAGCTACAAGAAGCTGCATATTTTAGGGGTGGACATGCATGAGGTTAATGATAACCGCATGCAAACTATTTTCATATTTTTATTAAGAGCCACAGCATGACTGTTAAGTATATTTTAATTTAATTAATTTTAGAACACATTCTATAAAATGAAACGCTACATTAAAGTACACATATAAAGGAAAATATAATATAGAGACAAAAAATACATAATTATTCCAAAATTTTAAGAACAAAATATACTTTTTTTACTTACACATTTTTATTATAACATTTAATGAAAACCCATATTTTGTTAAAAATTGATGATAATAGATGTTCGCCTCAATTATATGGAATGTTAATAAATGAATCGTGAACAATATTTCAATTTCATTATGGAATACAAGTATTCACAGCAATATGTTGTAAATTTGATGATATTTTTTAATGTGGATATTCTGATTCTGGTATGAATTTCTATTCTCTAATTACTGCTCGAGTCCTTTTTTTCAACAAATATTATTTT
This sequence comes from Caerostris extrusa, assembly GCA_021605095.1. Taxonomy (NCBI): domain Eukaryota; kingdom Metazoa; phylum Arthropoda; class Arachnida; order Araneae; family Araneidae; genus Caerostris; species Caerostris extrusa. The sequence goes on along the minus strand of BPLR01014250.1, from coordinate 14,911 downwards.
TAGAAAAAGGAAATTCACTTTCAAAAATATTGCAAATAATTGAATTCACAAAATCTAAACAAATGTAAATCTAAAACTATTTGAATCTTCAACTTACAATTTAAATTTTTTTTCCTGATGAAAAAGAATTTGTCCTTATGTAACATGAAAGAAAACTCAATAATATAATTTCTCACATTCAAATAATCATTGCAGAAAATAGCAAAAATATCTAAATATAAAAAATAACAAAATATTAGCTAATTTAAAAAGATTCAATGAAAATTTATATATAAAAAAAATATAAAAATGGATTTCAAAATTTCAATGGAAACCTCAACAAACAAGTACATTTGCCCAAATTGATGTATAATTATCACAATATTAATAATGAAAAGTCCTAAACCTTTTGAATGTTAAATACAATGACTGAAGACGACAGTATAATCCAAACCTAAAATTTTAAAAAAAGTCTGACTTTTTAATTTCTATACTCTAATTACTGCTCGAGCCCTTTTTTTTCAACAAATATTATTTTAGAAAAAAAGGAAATCCACTTTCAAAAATATTGCAAATAATTGAATTCACAAAATCTAAACAAATGTAAATCTAAAACTCAGCATTCAGACACTTGTGCACATGTGACATAAATAAATACTACATAAAAATACATAATACAAAATTAAGAATTAGCAGTAAAAAGAATAAAAAATTCTTTAAAATCCTTCTTTGAATCAATAATGAATGGATAGTTAAAGGAAACATTTACAAAAATTATCTTTCCAAGTTAAATATTTGTGTTTAATGTTTTTTTTTAATTAGAAAATTATGTACACAGCACATTCTATAAGCATTTAATAAATAAAAAAATCTAAGTGTGATTCAGTTTTTAAAATTTTAAATGAAATATTGTACATGGTTTTTAAGGATCTCTGATCATAAAACTTACTCAAACATTCAATTTTTTGAAGCAATTGTTATAAGAATTTTCAGTGCAATTTCAAGCAATAGCTGACAAATATAATGAAAGAAAATGTGTAATAATAAATAAAATTATATTACTTTACATAAGTTTCTTAATACATTTTTACAATGATTCATAAAGATAATACTAAATTAGTAAAATGCATATAAAATATTAAAAAAAAAAATCATTACAAATTAATTAAAATAAAAAAAAATATTTTTAAATACCACATTTATAAACAGTTATATAAGTATATTTAAATTGCAGGATGGAAAACAATTATAACTCATGCATTCTAAAAAATAAAATTATTCACTATTTAAACCAAATATATATGGCCTAGAGATACAAATTTTAATAATTACACATTTCTTGCATAAAACAATTAACTTTATAAAATGAACAATGCAACATAATATAAAATAATAAATAAATAAAAAAAAAAAATAACATGTTATGCAAAGTAATAATTCTCAGATACAATTTAACTAATATCAAAACATAATCATAATTTTGCAATCCTTGATAGTAATTAAATAACAAAAACTCAATAATAGCTACTCATAGTGAAGAGAGATAGAAAAAAATCTTTAAAATTAGGATAAGTATTATGCATGCAAGTAGGAATTTAAACTGATTTGTGACAGTGAATCTAGCAATAACAAATATTTAAATGAATTTTTCATACATATAAAAATTTTTTAAATAGCGTATTCTTAATTAACTACAAATATGCAATATTGATAAATATAGTTTGGGGATTTTTATGCAATACTTAAATTATTAAGATACACATAAAACAAAAACATATTCATAATATAAGTGACTTCACTCAGTGCAATAAGTAATTGTGAGTTATATGCTTAATTAGCTTTTAAGATTAGTGCTTAAAATTTATGCAGAAGTGTTATCTCTTTTATATAGATATTCAATACATAAACAAATATTTAATCAAGTTAACAATATATGAGCAGGTATATATTTAGCAAAGAATCTAAGCAAAATGGAACGGAGACAACAAATTATACAAATTTTATTACAATTTCAAAGTATGAATAAAATACACATACTTATAAAAAAAATACTAATTAATTCTGAGAATAATACCATAATAATAAGTATGCAAGTACGAATCATAAATTAAAATTAAAAAAGATGTAATCATACCATTCCATATGGCTATCTAATAATTAATTGAAATAACACTATAATTGAGGGAAAAAATATAAACATAAAATTAAAATAAATGTAATGCTATAATTAGTAAATTATTTAACTGTTGATATTTGTTATAGCATAACATACATTGTAAATACAAAAATCTATAATATTCCTTGTATTATAAAACTACATTCAGGAGACAATAGGAAATCAAAACAGTTTATAATTCTGATACTTCCACAAAGGTACGAAAGTGATTTTAACATAAAAATTATAAAATATTTCCAATTGTGCGTTTATGATATTAGCATATGTTTTAATTTAATTGTTGCATGAAGTGGTTACAATGTAAGCCATTTCATGCATGATCTTTGAGATAAAATAAAAAAATCCTATTTTGCATGGATATTTTTATATCAAAATATCTAACTTGTAGAACATGAAAGTAATATCCACAAAAAATAAAAGGTGAGATTACATATAGTTAATCTCATGTATGTATGGAAGAAATGCAATACACATATATATTAAAAGTTAAAATAAAGACTGGAAAGTATTCCTTAAAAAGTAATTTTTAGAGCCAAATGGCAGTAAGTCTGCACCAATGAATAAAAAAAAAAAAAAAAAAAAAAAAAAAATCTAACAAATAAATATAAAATTAAAATATGTATTTTTGTTTTAGTATTGATCTATTTCTAATCATTCTTAGAAAAAAATATCTGATTCTAAGAAGACTAATATTAAAGTTATGAAAACCAAATTGGATGAAAAAATTTTGAAATGTGCTTTTTATAAGTAGCCTATTTCATCGTTTTTAAAACCATATTAAAATATATTTTTTGTTGGTTGTTTCATGATTTATAAAAATGAATAAAAATTGAAGAATTTGTAAATCAATAATAATCTCATCTACAAATGAAATGCATAAAATGACATGAATAATATAAATTATAAAAAGTAATTTCAATAGTATAGTATTTCACTTTATTTTAATCAGATTATGTTGTGATCTTATTCCTTAAATTGCTAATTCCTTCAAACTATTTGTTGCAAAGATTTCAGATAAAAGTAGGCTTTAGTATGTTTCATCATATGTATTGACAAATTTGCTAGACAATAGTATTCTATTTTAACTTCAAAATTTCCTGCATTATCTTCAAAATCTCTTTGAAAAGCAAAATATATCACTTCACCTGGTTTCTGTAAAAATTCAACTAAAATAAAATTCTTAAAAAATCGAATATTGCTACATAGCGGGATGGGGAAAAAAAACAATATGAGATTAGACTATGCACATTTTTTATAAAGATAAATTTTATAACATGCATTTCTACAAACAATACATGCATTATTATAATAAGAACAATTTTACAATATAAAACAATGAATAAATTAAAAAAATTTTACACTTTTAAAAGTTTTCCACCATTTTAATTTTTAAGATTAAAATGTTAATAACAAATCATAATCCTTAATAATTTGTTATTAAATGATTTTCTCAAGAAATTTTAGACTTTATCTGTTTATTTGATATGATATAGTACAAAAAAAGCAAGTTAGAGATATAAAATACTTTTTCCATAAAATTGTGTACACAAAAATTTAATTTTTAAACTTAATACATTTTATAAAAATCTTTAAAAGGGAAAAAAAATATACATAACAGATATTCAATAATCATTAATAACAAATAATTGCTCTGTGACTTTTCATAAACTAATGATATTTAACATATAAGCATCTATAAGTTTAAATTATAAAAAATAGCTATTATTCACAAAAGAAACAAAACATAGTGATAAAAATATCTTAACTCAAAATTATGCAGCTTGTTCTTAATAATGTTATACTATAATGAATAATAATATAGCTGATAACATATGTATGAAATAATAATAAACTAAATAAATAAAAAAACACTGAAACAAATCCATATAATTAAACATTATCACATAACATATTATATTTACACAGAAATCCATAATAATCTTTATAATTTGCAAGAGGAAATGATAGCCTATACCTAAACCTCTTCTAAGCAATTTTTTTTTTTTTTTTTTGGTGAACTGAAATTTAAATAAAAATTTTTGTTACATGATTTTTATTTATTTTTATGTACTCAAACACAAAGTCTAAGTTACGAAAAAAAATGTATAATTTCAAGAAAAGTTTGAAGAGGTGCTCTCATTTCAACAAAGAAAATTCTAAATTTCCTCAACTACATGACTTATAACATATTTTTAAAAAAAAATTCAGTCAGTATATGTGATTTTTTAGGAACATATCTATTGACTAAAAATGCTTAAAATGTTTTTTTAAATTTGCCAATTATTTGAAACTATATATTGAATATTAAGCATAGCGGATAAAGTTAATGAAGTAACACAAAACTAATATCATTATTATTTTAAATTAATAAATTGTATTATAAACTTAAAGCATGAAATTGTTTTTGGATGTGATTTAAAACTTCATGTAAAATAATGTATGCACTATATTATTAAATTAAAAATAAATATAACTTCTACAGTTCAATTATATAAAATCTATTTTGTAAGTTTAAATAAATTTTAAAAAAATATTTTCTATAATAGGCATCTACAAAAAAAAAAAAAAAATTGTTTTTTTGTTGGAAAATTGGAAATTGTTTTGGATGTGATTTAAAAAAAAATATTTTCTATAATAGGCTTCATGTAAAATAATGTATGCACTATATTATTAAATTTAAAATGAAATATAACTTTTACAGTTCAATTATATAAAATCTATTTTGTTTTAAGTTTTAAAAAATAACTTTTCTAAAATCTATTTTTGTTGGAAGTTTAAATTTAAATTTTAAAAAATGTTTTCTTATAATAGAAATATAACAAGTTCTACATACTATAAAAAAAAAAAATGTTTTCTTGAATAACAAAGTATTAATAAAAGAAATAAACATTTTTGAATAGCACATTTTTTCAATAACACAAGTTCAATCTTCAGTTTAATGAACACTCATAAAAATATAAGATTTCAGACATCATATTTTTCAAATTTTTAATATTTAATAACAAACTATATTCTTTGTATAACTATATTATTTCTATAGTTGAATAATGTTTTTTTTAAATATAGAACACTATATATATATATGTATATATTGTGTTGTAAATGAATATTAAAAAAACTATATGTATATATATACATATGCAAATGAATTAAATGATAAATCCTGCCATTCTTAGCTTTATATGCACAAAAAAGGTATGTTTAACAAATAACAAATTTTTATTTTAGAAAATATATACATAAATTATAGAACCAAATAAAAATCCAATATTTTATTTTAGTTTTGAGAGTTTATTATGGAATTTTATGTGTATGTAGATTTAATAACAAATATTCTGTTTAAGAAACTGCAAAAGATATGCCTGTAGAAATCTTTCAAAACAAGCATATAAACAATACTGAAAAAAAAAATTACGATAGACAGCAAGAAAAATTTCCTGTTTTATCCTTACAGACACCATCAACTGTATAAAATATCGTTTTGCAGACTTTTGCCCTAAAATAAAAATAATAAAAAAGATGAATAATCTGAGAGAAATATCTACATGAAAAAAAAAAATCTTATCTTTAGTAGAAAATAGTATGATATTAGAAATTACAAATTTGTTATGTAGAAAATTTCATAACATATACTGTAGTTAACATGATATAATAGGATAAACAAATTAAAAATTTTATGTGTTTTGTATGTTTCTTAGTTCTTAATATTATTATTTATACCTTTAGAAAGATAACACTAAATATTAAATAGTTTTTGATATAAGTTTCACAGCCAATCTTCTAATATAATAAAGGAGAAAGCAATTTAAAATAAAAAATTTGTTTTTCTATACAATTTTAATCTTTCAGTTTAAAAGCAACGTTAAAAAATAAAATATATCATTGTGCGATTCAGTTTTTAAAATTTAAAAATTAAATATTAGATATAAGTATTCATAAAATTACAAGCAAAAAATATGTAACAAATTTTTCAAAAATTCAAACAAATTAATAAACTGATAGTGTTAACTAGCTAATTTTTAAATTCAAAATAAAATTATAGCTTTAAAAATTGTTATAGCAAATAAATTCACATAATCTCCCATTTATCTTTAAATACATTTCTGTTTTGTATAACAGTAGACAAAAATTTTATTTTTTTTTTTTCTGCAGAAAAAATTTTAAAACAAAGTAAATAACAGTTTTGTAAATAAATCTTTAAAATCTCAAAGAATAAAAATATATAAAAAATGAATTCTAATGCAACAATTATTATGAAATGAATTTCTATTAAAAAATAAATGCATATTTTTCATCAAAAATTTGTTCATTTTGAAGTTTAAATGATTCAATATTCGAATCACATTTTAATATCAAATAATTCCAAGACACAGAATTCAATGGTCAAATATTTATTGTACATGATACTGAAAATGGAAGTGAATTTTATAAAAAGCAATACTTTAAATATTTTGGATAATTTACAAAATAATAATTTTTTCATCAAATTTCATAAAAACATAGTTTAAACAAGAATCAGAGATAGTAAAAAAATAAAATTAAAAACTTGGATAAGGAAAACTTTTAAATCTGATTAAACATGTATGTATGCAAGTGACAGTGTGTGTGCGTGTATATATATACATACACACTAGACTTGCTTTGCAACAATATGAAATATTCATTTGGATATCTTATATAAATAATTTTACAATACAATTTTTAACATTTTATTCATAATTATTTACTAATGACAAATTTATATTTTTGAATCTTTATAGTTATTTATAAGTATATATAAAAGATAAATACTTCAGAAATTGTTTTAAATTGGTTCATTTACTCAAAAGACAATAATTCTTACATAAATAAATACAAGCATGATTTTTAATTAAAAATTTCATGTTTAGAAGTTATACACAAAATTGTGTTATTTTCAAATATTAAATAAATATCTATGCATTTAAACAAATAATTTTATACATTTAAGGAAGGATTTTAGAGGTTAATAAAGAGCAAAAAATCATATCAATATTTTAGGGGCTTTACATAATAAATGTATATACATATGATACATATATTTATTAAATATAAACGATATGTGTACAATTATAAAAAATTTCAATTATGAGCAGAGATATAAAATATAAAAATAAATTAATAACAATGAATTAAAATTAAAAACTATGTAACATTTCCTCTGTAATATTGTGATCCTATAATAAATAAGAATACCGCTATAACTGAGCAAAAAAAATATTAAATAACAATAAAGAATATAATAGCAACAGATAAATAAATTTCTGTAATTCATTATTAATGCTAAATATTTTTTTGTTATCTTGAACAATTAAAATTTATTCACAATAACAAAACTAAAAGAATTTAAGCATCACACATATATAATACAAATTCTATAACTGATGAACCTCCAGTTCTTTGCAATGAGCACTACTAGCGTGATAACGAAGGTTGTGATTGGTGATAAATCCTTTATTACAAATAGAGCACCGAAATGGCCTTTCACCCGTATGTCTCATTCTGTGTCTTTTCAGATGAGATTTAAAATTTGTGGAATAGACACATAAATCACAATAAAATAAGGCAGTTTTGTATGCCTGCACTTCTGTATTCGTACTAAATAAATCCAGTAAAGCAACCTAAAAGAAAATGCAAGATTAGCAATCTTTTATAATTTTTAAAATAAATATGAATAATATTTTACATAGAAAAATAAGATTAAATACAACTTAAATTCTTTTTTAAATGCAAAATATAATGGTTAGAATTTTTTAAATCGAATAAAAATTTATGAATTTAAAAAAAAATGTTAAAAATTCGTAAAATTTTATTGATGTACAATAAAATATATTTTATAAAATAAAATGTTGATATTTCTAAAAAAAATTAAAAATAAAATTATAAAAAAAAACTTATTCCTTCAAAGAATTCAACAGATTTGAATTATATTAACATAGTATGGTTAGACAGAACTGTATAATTTTTAAAAAAAGTATGCCTTAAAAAATACATTAATTATTATATAATTAGGTTTCCTATATGCAATATATCGAATTTTGTGTATATTTGTAAAATTTAATGATTGTAATTTAGTTTGTGGGCACTATTTGATGGATATTAAAAATATTAACCATGTAAATTAACTACATTCTGCAATTAATGGAAGAAAAAAAAATCCAGATTTAACCAAAAACACAAAAATGATATAAAAAAGAATGACATTTAGAATTTATTGCATCTTTCTACCACATTTAAAACAAATATTACGCATATGCTTTGTTTTTAAAAATTATATGAAGAGTTTTTAATGCATCTAAGACATACACAAATAATGATGCAAAAACATCATGGCAAAGCCAAATTGCAGTAACCAAACAAATGAGTCTTTTGCCAGCATAAGAAAGTTTGAGACTATGTTCAAATTATTACAAATTCAATTCTGTAATAATTGTTAAATTAAAAACATTCAGCTCTACAGTACTTCATATTTTATACAAAAATTTATATACCAGATAAATGCTTCAAGAAAAATTAATTTAAATATACATTTCTATTTGTCTGTATTTATTAGATCATTTTTATTCATTTATGTATATATACTTATGTTTCGATCAATGCTTGTATACATCATCACATATATTTTATTTATTTACAGAAAATGATGTATGAAAACATTTCTTTGAATTCATACATATATTTACATGCTAATATTAAAATGTATGCATCTTCTTATGTGTATAAATTTGTTTGTTTGTATGCCTTTTCTGTATATAAATACATACATATACTTGTCAGAATAAGGGCATAGATAAACAGACATGCATATTAACATAAAAATATACATATATAAGGGTATAATGTCATCAAAACATTAAAAAGAAAAATCAGATTAGAAAATAAAGATTGGAAAAACATTTAAGAAATCAGAATTTAAAAGAGATATATTAAGATAGAACTAGCTAAAGTGATTATGTATTAATTTTACAAAGCATTCTAAAATATGTTATGGAATTTTATCAATGAATTTTTCAAAAAGGGATAAATTTAAATGAATTTCCAATGTTAATATTAACAAAACAGTTAACTTCCTTTTTCCTGTAAATATGACTCAAACTAATTCATTTAAAAAACAACGATTATATATAATGTAGATTATCAAAAATATTGTTTTTTTTGTTAAGTTAAGAATAATCCAGATCCAAAGCAGTATACAAATTCCTTAAATAATATATTTAAATATTAATAAATATAAAATTATCTACCAAACTTTTGAGATAAAAAGTCATTTCTTTTTAAATGCTTTCAGATAGTCATACAAATTACAACTGTTTGTCCAAAATCCTCCACAGCACTTGTGAGTTTATTTTTCATTTCTTAAAGAATGTTAAGAAAATGTAATAATATAAAACATTAGTTTTTAAACCCACTTTTATTAATTCAGATTTTTTACAAACAAGAAAGCATGACAATAAGTTGAAAAATAGTTCATACAAGTCTCAAAACTAAAAATAATAAATAAATAAAAATTGCTCCAATAATCAGATGAAATTTCACTTATAAAATATATTTTTAAAAAATATGTCGTGCTTTCACATCTCAACAACTTTTTTTGTTTTAAAAAACGGGTATTTTATTAATTTAAAATAATAAAAGCTAAATAAAGATTAGTAAAAAATATTATCTTTCGATTTTGTTTAAAAAGCATATCATTCTGTTTCACTTTACTTCATTATGAAAATCGTTGAGATGTTTGCTATTTACTTACTAAATAAATATTAGCTTTCAAAAAAAAAAATTTTTTTTTTTAATACTAATTTTTAGTTATATTTTTACTACAAAGTATTTGAAAGGAAAACACTACTGATTTTTATGACAACAATAATAAATATCTAAAAGTTTAAATGAAGAAAGTAAATAAGTAATAAGTAAAAAAATGAAATAAACGAAAAAATGTTTAATAGTCGAACATCAAATCAAAGAAAAATGATACAAAATATTATTTTATTATTAAAATATAAAAAACCAAACATTTTTGATAGATTTAACTAATTAGTAGCAATTTATCACACTTAATTGAAATAATTTAATAGTTTTTTTAATAAATTAATTAACTTAAAGTAAATAAAATAAATGTATTCCATCCAGACTGTGGTTTTCCAGATTTACTTCAACACGACATGAAAATTACGCGCAATTACTTGTAGGCAAAAATTGAGAAAATGCTGACTTGCCGTTATAACTTCTGTAATACAGTTGTAAAAAGAGTAATGGTTTGTGAAAAGCAACTGTCTAATTAAAAAAATATTTATATATAAATATTCCTTAAAATCGTATTCGAATCACCCTACTTTTTCCGATAATTTTGAAAATTGGACTAAATATGGCTTGGTGGTTGAGAAAGCTCAGTTCGAAACTCATCAAATGGAACAAAACTAGAAATTTCCATATTGACAATGATTATGGGTACATTTAATCTGTGGGTGGAAAAGTATCTGTTGTATTTGAGGAATTTCATTCTAGATTCGAATTCTCTAGATGTTACTCATGTGGTTTTCATTCCCTATCGCTATGAATTAGAAAACAACTTTGATACACCGAAGTAGTATAAAAGATTGTGAAGCAAATTGACAAGCTTAACCAGTTCATGTAATGGCGAATAAAAGCAAAATTTGCAGAATTGAATCAATTAGTTAATTACGTTTGAAAATTACAAGATTTTGAAATCCTAACAACAGACAATATTGTGTTGAGTACAAAACAGTATTTAACAAGAAAGTATATATATGTCATGATATGTTATGTTTAGTATATGTTTTAGTATATGTTTAGTACATATATGTTTAGTCATGAATTAAAAGTGCATGGATTATTTATTTTAGATATATAAGAAAGAAAATTGCCTTAATTTCCATAACTGATTAATTAAAAATTATTTAAAAATAGCTGTGTATGCGGCGTTGCCCCAGTATAAATTCTTCTCATAATTTATCAGACATGCGAATGCAATGTGAATGAATGAACATAACGTAAAATTAACTTGACTGTCGCATCCACTGATTCAAACAAAAACTATCATACCGCTATTTAAATGAAGGACCCCCCATTACCTTGCAGTGCTGAACTTTGCAGTTATTTCATTTTATGAAATTAGCTGAATTCATTCATGGAATTAAAGTGTTCATGAATAAATATCTTAAATTTATAATTCACTTCCTTTTTATATTAATTTCTGTTTTTAACAAACATTTAAATACAAAAAAAAAAAATACTTCATGAGAATTTTTCGAGATTTCGATTATTTCAATAATTTTAGTTTTGAAAATTTCATTAGATAAAAAGAGTGAAATGTGCAAATAAATAAAGAAGAAATCTCAATCTTCAGATGTAAAAACACTGATAACGATTAAAAATTGTGGGTAGGAAAAAGAAAATGTTAAGTAAATATTATAAAGAAAAAATTATTGGGAATAACTCTTTTACAAATAAAAAAATAATAAAGTAAAATATAAATAAGCCTATATAATTGAATATTTGAAAAGAAACAAAAAATATATTTTAAAAACAACACAATCACATAAACTTCAAAAATCTAATATTTCAAGCAATCAACTATAATCAATTTTTTTAACAATTTATATTAAATAAACTTTCTAAATTACCAGGCAGCTCCAGACAGATGCGGCAAGCAGAAAATGGTTGTTGGTCAAAAAAAAAAAAAAAAAAAAAAAAAAAAAAAACTCATTAGAATTTATCCGTAATTTTTTTTGGCTACACATAAAGTTAAAAAATAATAACTTAAGAAAAAAAGGCCTATTGTAACTTGAATTTAATTGTGTCTTAGAGAAGTTGAATATCATGTTTGAAGAGATCAGATTAGCGCTCTCAAGACTTTATTTTACAGAGGGACACAGACATTACATCTGGTATGGTGGAGTGAAGAATTATCTCTTACGCCAACAAATCACCAAAGGCATACAGTTTGAACATGTCAACCATAGGTTTATTTTAAAGGCATTTCGGGTTACCCTTCATCTTGGGGTAACGGTGGCTTTTCCAACAAGATAATGGCCTACTCCAAAAGGTTAGAATACTTTCTTCTGTTAGTGCTCTTCTTGCCCAGTAAGGTTACTTGATGTTTCTTCAATTGTATAAAAATGATAGAGATATGGTTGTGGGAAAAAGATGAATGAATGATCGTTAGAGGGCGCTGCGACGCCAAAAAAAAAAAAAGCGAGGGAAAGATGTGCGAGTTTGAGAGAGTGCTTGGATAGCGAGAGAGAGAGAGAGAGGTAATCTTTGAAGTTGAGAGCATTTGAGATTTGAATGTGTGATATTACCATTAACTTGTAAATATTGTACAAAGTTTAAATATTCCTAGTATGTGAATAAAAAATAGAATTAATTCAAGAGATCTGATTTATTTTGAACCACCGACAACAAGTCAACATTTGTGAACAACTAAACGAACCCGTAAGTTGGCGAATTCATTTCTTCTTCAGTGTTTCGTCATAATTTTTTTGGTGCATAACGGCCGCGAAGAGGCCTAAAAAAGGAGAAGAGGCCTAAAAAAGGGGAAGAGGCCTAAAAAGGTAGTGTGTGTTTTTTAAAGTGATTTCAAGATTCAGAAGAGGGGTGAGTAGATTTTTTATTTACTAATTCACTATCATTGACTGTTGGGAAAATGAGTGAAGAGGAGAAATTAAAAGTACATCCTGAACCTATTGAAAAAATAGGAGAATTAGAGCTGCAACAGTGACCTATTAATTAGCAAGCACAAACCCTAATTCTGACAGTTTACAAGAGTCGATCACCATATTAATTGAGAGAGAACAGAAACTTGGAAATTTAGATGATATTATTATTTTCAAAGCCCAGATGCAGAAATAGAAACTGAAATGGAAAATTCTCTAGAATACAGCGAACAAATTATAAAATATAAGTCGCGAGTTAAAAGATATTTGAGTGAATCGGTACAAGTCGTAAAGACGAAATTAATAAAAGTTCCGGTAGTTACTAGTGAAATCAAAAACAGAGTGTAATACAAAACTCCCCAATTAATTTGGAGAAGTTTAATGGGGATATCTCGAGATTTCAAGAATTTTGGCCGCAATTCACATCTGTTATTCATGATAATCATAATCTTAATGATATAGAAAATTCAATTATTTGAATACCTTTTACTTACTGGATTCAGCCTTAATTGCTATAAGTGGACTGCCCTCACAGCGGACAATTATAAAAAGGCAATAGACATTTCAACTGATCGTTTCGGAAAACAGATATATTAATTAGTACTCATATGAATGTTCTTCTTTCATTAGAGCCAGTTAGAAAATCTAGTGATATTTCTACTCTAAGAAAATTGTACGATGAAATTAATATTCAAATTGATGTCTTGAATCACTTAAAGTGGACATTAATCCCTATGGTAATTTATTATTACCAATTTTATATAAGTGCATCCCAAATGATTTAGTATTGCGATTTAATCGCCAAAATTTTGAGAGTGAAGTTACAGTGACAAGTTTACTGTCCTGTATAAAGAAAGAAATAGAAGCACGAGAAAAGACAGTTTGTTTTTAATCAATCAAAATTTACGAGAAGCGAAGATAAACGTTTTGAAAATATCATAAAAATTATGTTCCCACCAAAAAGAAAAAAATATTTTTCTGCATCAACACTAAATACCATAGTAAGAAAAAAAATGTGCTACTTCTGTTCTCAAGACCACGAATCGAAAAACTGTCATTTGTCAATGTCAGAGAGCGGCATAAATCATTATATGATCAATACACATGTAAGAGGTTTGAAAAAGGGTCGCAAGCCACTGCAAAGCGAAAGGGTTAAATGTAAATATGCAATTCACAATCTCATTTAGAATGCCCATGTTTACTCACATTCTGTGGTGCCACCCCCGAAAGCAAAAAATAATAAAAGGAAATAGCATCGGAGACCAACGTTAGTTTCCTTTTTCCTGAAAACCCGAGTAAAGATATTCCAAAACAAACAATATACTATCAGACTTTGAGGGCGCAAATTATAAATAATAATTTTCAATATAATGTAAGAATAATTTGTGATTCAGCTTCTGAGAGATCTTATATTTGTAATCCATAGCTGAAAGAGCTGGATTAAAAACCGCAGGGAAAGAGAAATTAAAAATCTTTACTTTCGCGTCTAATGAAGCTCCAGTATCAGAACTAAAAGAAAGCGAATCACTTGAAAACTGCAGCATGACCTAGCTATTACCCCTTTGAGGGCATTGGCAACCAAAACCATCTGCGTATCTAAGATTTCTAGTCCATCTTCAAGAATGGTTGAATTACTGCAGAATGAAGGTTTTGAGTTATCGGACAGTGGGGCCAGTAGTGGGAGAGTAAGATATATTAATTGAATGACTATCCAAGTGCTGTTTTGATAGGAGAACTCATCGTTTAAACCAGTGCTTGATGTTATATGAATCGGTATTTGGCTGGGACACTAAGTGGGAGAGATGGCGAGTGTAATGAGCAGACTGTGGGGGAAGAATCCAGCTGGGTTGTTTATTCGAAGTAGTAACGAGAGTGAGGAGAATTTATCCCAGAGATCTCGAGCTATGGGAGATTGAAAGTCTAGGGATTTGTGATTTGAAAAAAAAAAGTGAAAGTGATAAGGAGGCCATTGAGCGGTTTTAGAAAAAAAAGAATTTAAAGTTTGTTGACAATAGAAATAAAAGGACCAGTTGTTATGGAAGAGATGCAGAAGGGAATTTAAGTG
>BPLR01014249.1:0-38206 GCA_021605095.1 Caerostris extrusa | reverse complement strand
AATGATCTATTTTCTGTCATGGGTGCGATCATGTAGCTTGAAAACGAAACTAGAAGTGGACTGAAATTTGTGGGCCAGTATGAATGCCCCAGTAACGGATGGATTTGTTTTATTAATCTTTAGATGGCATTCTATGGTTTGTCAGGTATACCTGTTCCAAATTGGCATCACAAATTAAATAGTCTCTTTCCCTGCCAAGAACTGTGCTTATATAGCTGAAAAAGCAAACTAAAGATGGCCTGAAGCAGCCCAATGGCGGATGAATTTGCTTTTAAATATTATTCTCCCATTTGTGACAAAACCTGTTCCATTTTGACGTTACAAGGATCACTTTCCTGCCATGGGTGCAATATTGAGGCTGAAAAGCAAACTAATGATGGACTGAAGTTTGGGGGCCAGAAGGAATGCCACCCAGTAAAGGATGGATTTGCTTTTATCAATATTTAGATGGCATTCTATGGTTTGTGGCATACCTGTTCCAAATTGGCATCACAAATTAAATAGTCTCTTTCCTGCCAAGAACTGTGCTTATATAGCTGAAAAGCAACTAAAAGATGGCTGAATGAATTTGCTTTTAAATATTATTTTTGACTCACTTTCCTGCCAAATATTGCTGAGCCCAATGATGGACTGAATTTGGGGGCCAGGAAGGAATGCCACCCAGTAAACCTGTTTGCTTTATCAATATTTAGATGGCCATTTTTGATCACAAATTAAATAGTCGTTAAAAGCAAACTAAAGATGGCCTGAAGTTTGGGGGCAATTCTCCCATTTGTGACAAAACCTGTTCCATTTTGAACTTTCCTTTTCTGCCATGGGTGCAATATTGAGGCTGAAAAGCAAACTAATGATGGACTGAAGTTTGGGGGCCAGAAGGAATGCCACCCAGTAAAGGATGGATTTTGCTTTTATCAATATTTAGATGGCATTCTATGGTTTGTGGCATACCTGTTCCAAATTGGCATCACAAATTAAATAGTCTCTTTCCTGCCAAGAACTGTGCTTATATAGCTGAAAAGCAAACTAAAGATGGCCTGAAGCAGCCCAATGACGGATGAATTTGCTTTTTAAATATTATTCTCCCATTTGTGACAAAACCTGTTCCATTTTTACGTTACAAGGATCACTTTCCTGCCATGGGTGCAATATTGAGGCTGAAAAGCAAACTAATGATGGACTGAAGTTTGGGGGCCAGAAGGAATGCCACCCAGTAAAGGATGGATTTGCTTTATCAATATTTAGATGGCATTCTATGGTTTGTGGCATACCTGTTCCAAATTGGCATCACAAATTAAATAGTCTCTTTCCTGCCAAGAACTGTGCTTATATAGCTGAAAAGCAAACTAAAGATGGCCTGAAGCAGCCCAATGACGGATGAATTTGCTTTAAATATTATTCTCCCATTTGTGACAAAACCTGTTCCATTTTGACGTTACAAGGATCACTTTCCTGCCATGGGTGCAATATTGAGGCTGAAAAGCAAACTAATGATGGACTGAAGTTTGGGGGCCAGAAGGAATGCCACCCAGTAAAGGATGGATTTGCTTTATCAATATTTAGATGGCATTCTATGGTTTGTGGCATACCTGTTCCAAATTGGCATCACAAATTAAATAGTCTCTTTCCTGCCAAGAACTGTGCTTATATAGCTGAAAAGCAAACTAAAGATGGCCTGAAGCAGCCCAATGACGGATGAATTTGCTTTAAATATTATTCTCCCCCATTTGTGACAAAAACCTGTTCCATTTTGACGTTAAGGATCACTTTCCTGCCATGGGTGCAATATTGAGGCTGAAAAGCAAACTAATGATGGACTGGAAGTTTGGGGGCCGGGAAGGAATGCCACCCAGTAAAGGATGGATTTGCTTTATCAATATTTAGATGGCATTCTATGGTTTGTGGCATACCTGTTCCAAATTGGCATCACAAATTAAATAGTTCTTTCCAAAGAACTGTGCTTATATAGCTGAAAAGCAAACTAAAAGATGGCCTGAAGCAGCCCAATGACGGATGAATTTGCTTTAAATATTATTCTCCCATTTGTGACAAAACCTGTTCCATTTTTTGACGTTACAAGGATCACTTTCCTGCCATGGGTGCAATATTGAGGCTGAAAAGCAAACTAATGATGATGGACTGAAGTTTGGGGGCCAGAAGGAATGCCACCCAGTAAAGGATGGATTTTTGCTTTATCAATATTTAGATGGCATTCTATGGTTTGTGGCATACCTGTTCCAAATTGGCATCACAAATTAAATAGTCTCTTTCCCTGCCAAGAACTGTGCTTATATAGCTGAAAAGCAAACTAAAGATGGCCTGAAGCAGCCCAATGACGGATGAATTTGCTTTAAATATTATTCTCCCATTTGTGACAAAACCTGTTCCATTTGACGTTACAAAGGATCACTTTCCCCTGCCATGGGTGCAATATTGAGGCTGAAAACAAACTAATGATGGACTGGAAGTTTGGGGGGCCAGAAGGAATGCCACCCAGTAACGGATGGATTTGCTTTATCAATATTTAGATGGCATTCTATGGTTTGTGGCATACCTGTTCCAAATTGGCATCACAAATTAAATAGTCTCTTTCCTGCCAAGAACTGTGCTTATATAGCTGAAAAGCAAACTAAAGATGGCCTGAAGCAGCCCAATGACGGATGAATTTGCTTTTAAATATTATTCTCCCATTTGTGACAAAACCTGTTCCATTTTGACGTTACAAGGATCACTTTCCTGCCATGGGTGCAATATTGAGGCTGAAAAGCAAACTAATGATGGACTGAAGTTTGGGGGCCAGAAGGAATGCCACCCAGTAAAGGATGGATTTGCTTTATCAATATTTAGATGGCATTCTATGGTTTGTGGCATACCTGTTCCAAATTGGCATCACAAATTAAATAGTCTCTTTCCTGCCAAGAACTGTGCTTATATAGCTGAAAAGCAAACTAAAGATGGCCTGAAGCAGCCCAATGACGGATGAATTTGCTTTAAATATTATTCTCCCATTTGTGACAAAACCTGTTCCATTTTGACGTTACAAGGATCACTTTCCTGCCATGGGTGCAATATTGAGGCTGAAAAGCAAACTAATGATGGACTGAAGTTTGGGGGCCAGAAGGAATGCCACCCAGTAAAGGATGGATTTGCTTTATCAATATTTAGATGGCATTCTATGGTTTGTGGCATACCTGTTCCAAATTGGCATCACAAATTAAATAGTCTCTTTCCTGCCAAGAACTGTGCTTATATAGCTGAAAAGCAAAATCTAAAGATGGCCTGAAGCAGCCCAATGACGGATGAATTTGCTTTAAATATTATTCTCCCATTTGTGACAAAACCTGTTCCATTTTGACGTTACAAGGATCACTTTCCTGCCATGGGTGCAATATTGAGGCTGAAAAGCAAACTAATGATGGACTGAAGTTTGGGGGCCAGAAGGAATGCCACCCAGTAAAGGATGGATTTGCTTTATCAATATTTAGATGGCATTCTATGGTTTGTGGCATACCTGTTCCAAATTGGCATCACAAATTAAATAGTCTCTTTCCTGCCAAGAACTGTGCTTATATAGCTGAAAAGCAAACTAAAGATGGCCTGAAGCAGCCCAATGACGGATGAATTTGCTTTTAAATATTATTCTCCCATTTGTGACAAAACCTGTTCCATTTTGACGTTACAAGGATCACTTTCCTGCCATGGGTGCAATATTGAGGCTGAAAAGCAAACTAATGATGGACTGAAGTTTGGGGGCCAGAAGGAATGCCACCCAGTAAAGGATGGATTTGCTTATCAATATTTAGATGGCATTCTATGGTTTGTGGCATACCTGTTCCAAATTGGCATCACAAATTAAATAGTCTCTTTCCTGCCAAGAACTGTGCTTATATAGCTGAAAAGCAAACCAAAGATGGCCTGAAGCAGCCCAATGACGGATGAATTTGCTTTAAATATTATTCTCCCATTTGTGACAAAACCTGTTCCATTTTGACGTTACAAGGATCACTTTCCTGCCATGGGTGCAATATTGAGGCTGAAAAGCAAACTAATGATGGACTGAAGTTTGGGGGCCAGAAGGAATGCCACCCAGTAAAGGATGGATTTGCTTTATCAATATTTAGATGGCATTCTATGGTTTGTGGCATACCTGTTCCAAATTGGCATCACAAATTAAATAGTCTCTTTCCTGCCAAGAACTGTGCTTATAGCTGAAAAGCAAACTAAAGATGGCCTGAAGCAGCCCAATGACGGATGAATTTGCTTTAAATATTATTCTCCCATTTGTGACAAAACCTGTTCCATTTTGACGTTACAAGGATCACTTTCCTGCCATGGGTGCAATATTGAGGCTGAAAAGCAAACTAATGATGGACTGAAGTTTGGGGGCCAGAAGGAATGCCACCCAGTAAAGGATGGATTTGCTTTATCAATATTTAGATGGCATTCTATGGTTTGTGGCATACCTGTTCCAAATTGGCATCACAAATTAAATAGTCTCTTTCCTGCCAAGAACTGTGCTTATATAGCTGAAAAGCAAACTAAAGATGGCCTGAAGCAGCCCAATGACGGATGAATTTGCTTTAAATATTATTCTCCCATTTGTGACAAAACCTGTTCCATTTTGACGTTACAAGGATCACTTTCCTGCCATGGGTGCAATATTGAGGCTGAAAAGCAAACTAATGATGGACTGAAGTTTGGGGGCCAGAAGGAATGCCACCCAGTAAAGGATGGATTTGCTTTATCAATATTTAGATGGCATTCTATGGTTTGTGGCATACCTGTTCCAAATTGGCATCACAAATTAAATAGTCTCTTTCCTGCCAAGAACTGTGCTTATATAGCTGAAAAGCAAACTAAAGATGGCCTGAAGCAGCCCAATGACGGATGAATTTGCTTTAAATATTATTCTCCCATTTGTGACAAAACCTGTTCCATTTTGACGTTACAAGGATCACTTTCCTGCCATGGGTGCAATATTGAGGCTGAAAAGCAAACTAATGATGGACTGAAGTTTGGGGGCCAGAAGGAATGCCACCCAGTAAAGGATGGATTTGCTTTATCAATATTTAGATGGCATTCTATGGTTTGTGGCATACCTGTTCCAAATTGGCATCACAAATTAAATAGTCTCTTTCCTGCCAAGAACTGTGCTTATATAGCTGAAAAGCAAACTAAAGATGGCCTGAAGCAGCCCCAATGACGGATGAATTTGCTTTAAATATTATTCTCCCATTTGTGACAAAACCTGTTCCATTTTGACGTTACAAGGATCACTTTCCTGCCATGGGTGCAATATTGAGGCTGAAAAGCAAACTAATGATGGACTGAAGTTTGGGGGCCAGAAGGAATGCCACCCAGTAAAGGATGGATTTGCTTTATCAATATTTAGATGGCATTCTATGGTTTGTAGCATACCTGTTCCAAATTGGCATCACAAATTAAATAGTCTCTTTCCTGCCAAGAACTGTGCTTATATAGCTGAAAAGCAAACTAAAGATGGCCTGAAGCAGCCCAATGACGGATGAATTTGCTTTAAATATTATTCTCCCATTTGTGACAAAACCTGTTCCATTTTGACGTTACAAGGATCACTTTCCTGCCATGGGTGCAATATTGAGGCTGAAAAGCAAACTAATGATGGACTGAAGTTTGGGGCCAGAAGGAATGCCACCCAGTAAAGGATGGATTTGCTTTATCAATATTTAGATGGCATTCTATGGTTTGTGGCATACCTGTTCCAAATTGGCATCACAAATTAAATAGTCTCTTTCCTGCCAAGAACTGTGCTTATATAGCTGAAAAGCAAACTAAAGATGGCCTGAAGCAGCCCAATGACGGATGAATTTGCTTTAAATATTATTCTCCCATTTGTGACAAAAACCTGTTCCATTTTGACGTTACAAGGATCACTTTCCTGCCATGGGTGCAATATTGAGGCTGAAAAGCAAACTAATGATGGACTGAAGTTTGGGGGCCAGAAGGAATGCCACCCAGTAAAGGATGGATTTGCTTTATCAATATTTAGATGGCATTCTATGGTTTGTGGCATACCTGTTCCAAATTGGCATCACAAATTAAATAGTCTCTTTCCTGCCAAGAACTGTGCTTATATAGCTGAAAAGCAAACTAAAGATGGCCTGAAGCAGCCCAATGACGGATGAATTTGCTTTAAATATTATTCTCCCATTTGTGACAAAACCTGTTCCATTTTGACGTTACAAGGATCACTTTCCTGCCATGGGTGCAATATTGAGGCTGAAATGCAAACTAATGATGGACTGAAGTTTGGGGCCAGAAGGAATGCCACCCAGTAAAGGATGGATTTGCTTTATCAATATTTAGATGGCATTCTATGGTTTGTGGCATACCTGTTCCAAATTGGCATCACAAATTAAATAGTCTCTTTCCTGCCAAGAACTGTGCTTATATAGCTGAAAAGCAAACTAAAGATGGCCTGAAGCAGCCCAATGACGGATGAATTTGCTTTAAATATTATTCTCCCATTTGTGACAAAAACCTGTTCCATTTTGACGTTACAAGGATCACTTTCCTGCCATGGGTGCAATATTGAGGCTGAAAAGCAAACTAATGATGGACTGAAGTTTGGGGGCCAGAAGGAATGGCACCCAGTAAAGGATGGATTTGCTTTATCAATATTTAGATGGCATTCTATGGTTTGTGGCATACCTGTTCCAAATTGGCATCACAAATTAAATAGTCTCTTTCCTGCCAAGAACTGTGCTTATATAGCTGAAAAGCAAACTAAAGATGGCCTGAAGCAGCCCAATGACGGATGAATTTGCTTTAAATATTATTCTCCCATTTGTGACAAAACCTGTTCCATTTTGACGTTACAAGGATCACTTTCCTGCCATGGGTGCAATATTGAGGCTGAAAAGCAAACTAATGATGGACTGAAGTTTGGGGGCCAGAAGGAATGCCACCCAGTAAAGGATGGATTTGCTTTATCAATATTTAGATGGCATTCTATGGTTTGTGGCATACCTGTTCCAAATTGGCATCACAAATTAAATAGTCTCTTTCCTGCCAAGAACTGTGCTTATATAGCTGAAAAGCAAACTAAAGATGGCCTGAAGCAGCCCAATGGCGGATGAATTTGCTTTAAATATTATTCTCCCATTTGTGACAAAACCTGTTCCATTTTGACGTTACAAGGATCACTTTCCTGCCATGGGTGCAATATTGAGGCTGAAAAGCAAACTAATGATGGACTGAAGTTTGGGGGCCAGAAGGAATGCCACCCAGTAAAGGATGGATTTGCTTTATCAATATTTAGATGGCATTCTATGGTTTGTGGCATACCTGTTCCAAATTGGCATCACAAATTAAATAGTCTCTTTCCTGCCAAGAACTGTGCTTATATAGCTGAAAAGCAAACTAAAGATGGCCTGAAGCAGCCCAATGACGGATGAATTTGCTTTAAATATTATTCTCCCATTTGTGACAAAACCTGTTCCATTTTGACGTTACAAGGATCACTTTCCTGCCATGGGTGCAATATTGAGGCTGAAAAGCAAACTAATGATGGACTGAAGTTTGGGGCCAGAAGGAATGCCACCCAGTAAAGGAGGGATTTGCTTTATCAATATTTGGATGGCATTCTATAGTTTGTGGCATAAACTGTTTTTAATTTGGCGTCATAACTAAATTGGTCTCTTTGTGCCATGAGCCCCTTGCAGTTGAAAATGAAACTAAGGATGGGCTAAAGTTTGGAGGTCATAAGGAATGCCGTTAAATAACAGATGGATTTGCTTTATCAATCTTTAGATGGCATTATATAATTTGTGGCATAACTTGTTCTAATTTGATGTCATAAACTAAATGGTCTCTTTTCTGTCATGAACTGCGGCAATATAGCTAAAAAGCAAACTAAAAGATGGCTTGAAGTTTGGGGGCCAGAAGGAAAGCAACCAGGTGACGAATAAATTTGCTTTATCAATTTTTACATGGCAATCTCTGCTTTGAGGGAATACCTGCTCCAGTTTAGAGTCACAAATTAAATTATCTCTTTCCTGCCATTGGTGCGATCTTTCTCTGGTTTGTGACAATTGAAAAGCAAACTAAAGATATCCTGAAGATTGGCGTTCAGAAGAAATGCAGCCCGGTGACGGACGGATTTGCTTTATTAATCTTTCGACAGCATTTTCTGGTTTGTGGTATAACCTTTTCCAAACTCATTTGTCTCTTTGGCGTCACAAACGGCCAGAAGGAATACAGCCGGTGACGGATGGATTTGCTTTTTTACAGCTATATGAGCTGTTCCAGCTCCATATTGCTGAAAAAAGGAAACTAAAGATAGCTCAAAATTTGGCGGCCAGAACTGTTCCAATTTGAATACAGCCCAGTGACGGATGGATTTGCTTTATCAATTTTTACATGGCATTATCTGGTTTGTGTCATGAACTGTTCCAGTTGGTGTCTTAAAAAAAAAATTATCTCTTTCATGCCATGGATGCGATCTTGCAGTTGAAAAAGAAACTGAAGATGGAATGATGTTTGCAGCTCAGTGACGGACGGATTTGCTTTTTATCAATTTTTACATGATATTCTCTGGTTTGTGGCAAAAATGATGTTTGCATGCTTGTGGTGTTTCTCTGTGAGTTAAAAATTAAATGGTCTCTCTCCTGCCATGGGTGCGATCTTGTAGTTGAAATGGAAACTAAAGATGAACGAAATTTGAAGCCAGAATGAATGTAGTCCACTGACGGATGGATTTGTTTTTAGATCGCATTTTATGGTTTGTGGCAAAACCTGTTCCAGTTGGCGTCGTCACAAACAAAATGATCTCTTTCCTGCCATGGGTGCGATCTTGCAGTTGAAAAAAACTAAAGTATGGATCTGAAGTTTGGGCTCCATAAGGAAAACAGCCCACTGACGGACGGATTTGCTTTATACAGCATTCTCTGGTTTGTGGTAAAACCTGTTCCAGTTGGTGTCATAAAAAAGAATTATCTATTTCCTGCCATGGGTGCGATCTTGCAGTTGAAAAAGAAATTAAAGGAGGCCTGAAATTTGGGGTCCAGAAGGAATGCAGCACAATGACGCTTTGCTTTAAGATCCCTGCTATGAAGGAAATATTAATTTTCGTCTATTACAATTTGCGTTTTTGGAAGTAAAAAAATTTATATTAATAAGTTGTTTTAGATTGAATACTTAAGATTTTCATAATAATCATATTATTTCATATAAATAGAAATCCTTAAGGCATCCAAAGGATTAATTATAGCAAAGTTATGACAAGATAAATTAAAACGCCTCTATTAATATAAATAAAATATGAATTCCCCATATAAAAGAAACAAAAATTTTTCCCAACTAAATTTTTGTTAGGTTTCAGAATACTTTCTCATCGAAAAATGCACCACAAAATTAATTTCCAAAAAGCACAGTTTTTATATGAAAAAAAAAAAAAAAACACTCCATCATATTCGGATAAAGTGTTTTGATGAGCAAATTATTTCTAATACTTTCCATTTTAATTATGTTTACTATTTTTTTTTTTTTTTTTTTTTTTTTTACTACATTAAAAGCATTTTGCCTTTATGTGTCTTAAATTGCATAATTAAGTGGGCATGTCTTCGAATTTACTTTAGTGAAAAATTAGTTATGTGGGGAGTCATAATTTACCAATTAAGCACCTTTTATAATTTACCATTTAATTTACTTTTTCAACTCGTAGCTAAGTGGGCCGATGCTTTTTACCCCTCCTTTAAGCTCAGAAAACGTGTAGCAGCGCTATCTTAAAAATCTTTTCGAGAATAACGATTTTTCACTCGCATCTGAAAGCGGGCATGAAAAATAAAGCCTTGGATACTTAGTAATTATTGAATCTTCGTATCGTTGGAAGGGAAATTTTTCTGGAGCAGAAACTTTTCTAAAAGGCAGCGCGAATTTGGTTTGGGTGGCTTAAAATATCTTTCCTCAAGATCCTGGTTTTCTTTCCTTTTTGTCCAGTTTTTTTTTTTTTTTACCTCCTCTTTCCTTGTAGATGTTTTCGGAATCCGGGAAACAAACATTACTTCTTCTTCTTCTAAAGACTTTTGATAAATCACCTGAAATTTTTTTTTTTTTCCCTTCCCGATATTTCGCCCTTAATTACAAGGCTATAGCTTCATCCCTCATTATACTTCATTATTTATCTTTATCTTTAGCATTCGAAAGGATTATATGCGGGAGACCAAATTTATCATGGACCGCCTTGAAATGTAATGCAAATTGATTAAAAGCAGCAGTACGATGGCTGGCTGTTTGCGGTATGTGTGTTGTTGGAAAAATAAGTAATTTTCATGCATAAAAGCATTTTTTACCCCGATTTTTCGAACTCTTTCATTAATTTTGCTATCTCATTTTTAGGAAAGGATGCAAAGCGCGGATTAGAAAAGAAAATAACTAAATAAATAAGAAGTGGGGTGCAAAAAAAAAAAAAAAAAATATATATGTGTGTAATGAATAAAAATTCAGCTGTTAATTTTGTAAAATATTCAATTAAAAATATAGTCGGCAAACAGCCTTGAAAGCTTTAATCTTTGATCGTTTATAATATTTCCAATTTTTTTCTTCTTCTTCTTCTTCTAATCTTTTGTATAAAAAAGCGTGTTTTAATAGCGATGGATTTTGAAAAAAACGTGATTTTTTTTTAAAAAATGATTTATGCAAGAGCTCATAAAATGGTTTTAAAAAATGCCTTCAAATTAAATTTGATGATTGATTCGACATTTTGTTAAGAAAATAAACTATTTTTTTTTTCCTTTTTTTAAGTTGACTACCACATAAACGCTGCAGAACCGTTCAATGATCTAGGATGTTTTATTCGATCCGTAATTAAAAAAAAAAAAAAAATTTATTATTATTATTTTTTTATTATAAGAAACATGACCTTCATTTTAATGTACATTGTAACCGACTTCAAAGGGAACATCACAAACTGACACTAAAAACAAATGATTACTATGCCATAATTGACACATCGCATAAAAACTGAAAATTACATTAGCACTGCACTAAAGATTGAATGCTTTGTTAATGTTGGTGGATATTAACAGTTGCAATAGAGGATATAAAAATAGAGGGTATAAATTATTTTAATGAATAAATATAAGGTATATATTTTGACGATACAAATAGGAGATACGAGTCTACTCGGGTTATCCGTTCAGGGTGTAATAACGTAATGCTTTTATCAAAACATTGTAATATAGAACCTTTAACAGGTTTAACTGCCGCTTAATGTTTGATTTTTTAATTAATAATTAAACAAATAAGGTATCATAATAATGTCAAATTAAATGCTTGCGTTTAAAAATGTAATGAATCATTGTATTGTTGTTAAAAAATGTTACATTTTGACTTCTCCTTCTAGTTTTTATTTTAATCCATTTTCATCCAATTTTTTAATAAATAAAACAATTGTGATATACACTCAAGAGCAAAACATTATGACCACCTGTCAATAACGAGTTGGCCCACCTTTGGCGCGCAACACAGCTTCAACCCGACTTGGCATGGATTAATACCGCTACTTAATACCAGTTAAATACCACTTCCACCTGATCACGTGCCTTCCACGTCATCCAGGCGAGTTCATTGCAAAATGTAGGGGTGGTCATAATGTTTTGGCTCTTGAGTGTATATTTTGATCATACAGATATGAACATACTCGGGATGATCCATTCAGGGTTTAATAACAATGTTTTCATTAAAACGTGTTATTTAACACTTAATGTATTTAACGGACCCTTAATGTTTGATTTTTAAATAAATAAATATATTATATACATATTAATGATACTAATATGAGATACGAGTACACTCGAGATAATCCGTTCAGGTTTTTTTTAATAAATAAATTAAAAAATGTATGGTATATATTTTGATGATACGAGTATACTCTGATAATCCGTTCAAATAGTTGGATGGGATAATAACGTACCGTTTTCATTAAAACATTGTTATTGAACCCTTAATGTTTAATTTTTTAATAAATAATTAAATATAATATATATTTTGAGGATACAAATAGGAGATACGATTATACGAGGGGATAATCCGTTTAGGGTGTAATAACATAATGTTTTCATTAAAACTGTTTGATTATTTTAATAAATAAATAAAGTAAAAAATTTTATTACATTTCGACTTTTCCTTATAATAATGATGACGATGTCAAATTTAATTGCTGGCGTTAAAAATGAAATGAATCATTGTATTGTTGTTAAAAATTTTATTACGTTTTGACTTTTCCTTTTCTAGTTATTGCTTTATTCCATTTCCATTCAATTTTCTTTGATGCTTATTGATGAACGCTGTAAATAAATACCAATTTCCTTATATCGCCGATTTTCTCACTCCGTGAACGGGATCTTTCAAACCATACATTACCCCCTCTTTTCTCTCCAAAACACTTTAACACGCCTCAAATCACGGACGCCATCATTAATAAAAGAGCCCCCATTTATACGCGATAACCATCGCCTAATTACACCCGAAAACATCCGAACGCACGAGCTCACCTTTTCGCTGCACAACAATTTCAATTCCAATCTTTTGACGACAATCCATCGTATACGCTGCTTTTGCATACATACAGCCAACTGCTGCAGCAATAAATCTTCTGTTTTTACTTGCGAGTCAATCCATCTACATTTAAGAATCACCTGACATCAAATCGACAAGGTGTCGGAAGCTCCGGCGAAGAGAGAGATAAATACTCGTTTAAGTCCAGAATTTAAAAAAAAAACATTTCGCACGAATTAACTCGTTGTATTTTGATAAGATACAAATATGAGATACTAGTATACTGGGATAATCCTTACAGGGTTTAATGTTTGAGTTGACCCTTAATTTTTATTTTTTTAATAAATAAATAAATGTGTGATATATATATTTTGAGGATACAAATATGAGATACGAGTATATTCGGGATAATCCGTTTAGGGTTTAATAACATTAGAGAGTTTTTACATACCGCATTTTAATCGTCCGATATTTTTCTCCCTAGCGCGCATGTTCATGGGAGACATTATTACAGATGCGCATGTGCAATTTCCTAATAATTAATAATAATAGAGAGTTTTTGCATACCGTATTTTAATCGTCCGATATTTTTTTCCTCCCTAGCGCGCATGCTCATAGGAGACATTATTACGATACATGCGCAATTTCTAATAATTAATAATAATAGAGAGTTTTTGCATAACGTATTTTAATCGTCCGATATTTTTCTCCCTAGCGCGCATGATCATAGGAGACATTATTACAGATGCGCATGCGAATTTCCTAATAATTAATAATAATAGAGAGTTTTTGCATAACGTATTTTAATCGTCCGATATTTTTTCTCCTAGCGCGCATGCTCATAGGAGACATTATTACAGATGCGCATGCACAATTTTCTATGAGCATGCGCGCTAGAGAGAAAAAAGTATCGCACGATTAAAATACGGTATGCCAAAATTCTGTAATGTTTTTCATTAAAACGTTATTAAACCCTAAATGAGCCCTTATTGTTTGATTTATTTTAATAAATAAATGAAGTTTCACAATGATTTCAAATTAAATGCTCGACCTAAAAAAAGCAAATGAATCATTGTATTGTTATTAAAAATTGTATTGCATCTTGACTTTTCCTCTTGTAAATAAAATGTATTCCATTTGCATCCAATTTCTTTGGTGCTTATTGATGAGCGCTGTAAATAAATACCAATTTCATTATATCACCAATTTTCGCATTCCCATACTACGATTGAAACGGATCTTTCAAACCATACATTACCCCTCTTTTCTCTCTAAAACACTTTAACACGCCTCAAATCACTGACGCCATCATTAATAAAAAGAGCACCCATTTATACGCGATAACCATCGCCTAATTACACCGAAAACATCAAAACGCACCTTTTCGCTGCGCAATAATTTCAATTCCAAGTCTTCTGACGACAATCCATCCTAGTACGCTGCTTTTGCATACATACAACCAACTGCTGCAGTAATAAATCTTCCGTTTTTACTTGCAAGTCAATCCATCTACATTTAAGAATCACCTGACATCAAATCGACAAGGTGTCGGAAGCGCCGGCGAAGAGAGATAAATAAATGATGGGCAAAGAAAACGAAATTGGAGGTTATTGTTAAAGAAGGGGAAGGTTGAAAGGAAGGGAGGAAAAAAAAAATTAATAATAGAATAAGTTGGGCTGGAGGGTTCGAACCATAATCGGGGATGCACTTACTACAGCCATTTATACCGGCGATGGAGAGATTTATTAAAATAAATAAAAGGCCCCCTTTTTAGAGAAGTGGATAGTTTGCAAATAAAATGATATTAATATCGCCGTTTATGCCTGCCTTCCACCAATCAGGTGGAATAGCGAACAAGTGATTTAACAGCGTGGTGTTTAAACTCCGACGTACCAAATCGCAGGCGTCGTTCTCAATGAAGTGGGGTATTTGTCAAAGCGTTGGGGAAAAAAAAAAAAATATATGCAGCGAGTTAAGAAGAAAAGTAAAAAGCATCCATTGCTGCTTTAGAAGAAAGTGACATGGCAGTGAAAAAAATGGAATGAGAGGGAAGGGGAAGTGAGAGATAAAAAAAAAAAAATAAAAGATTCTCTCTCACTCTTTTCTTTCTCTGGGAGATTAAATGTGCAACGTCTTGAAAGCCAGATTAGAGCAATCATGTGCGAAGAAAAATAAATTTTAACACGTTCATTTATTTATTTATTTTTTTTAAGGAAAGGAAACGGGTTTTTGATGTTAATAATTTATTAAGAATAAATAAATGGTGGAGAGGAAAAAAAAAAAAAAAGAGTAATAAAATCGTCTCTCAATCCGATGATAAAAGAAAACCAGATCATGTTTTTTTTTTTTTTTTTTTTAGATTAAAAGAGCCCACTCGTTATGCTTATTTTTTTAAATTTTCTGTGTAAAATGATGGCGATTAATAAGTAGCACGTATTTTGTTTCTGCATAATTTGGTTTTCATCTTATTGTTTACCATGCGTGGCATAATTGTTACTTGAAATCATTCTCATTTATAAATTCACAAATATGAACTTTTACATTTAAAACTCTTAATAAAGATTTTTATTTTTATTACATCTTTATATCTTATGCAAAGGTTATAAATTTTCTAATTCCATCAAAATAATGAGGTCTGACGCCCGAGTAATAAATCCCGCTCTGGCTCACGGTGGCAAAGCTCCCGGCCGTGCCATGCATGTTTATAGTGGTTCGGAATCTTCTTTAAACACTAGGTACAGATCTACTGTCTGTAGAGCATTTGGCGTAGCGCTGAAAATCTCACCCCGTAAAAGAGAAAACACATCCTGTCTCGAAATCTGTCAATAGGCAGACGGCCTATGGGGCTGTTGTGCTAATGATCATGATGGTTACATTATTAATTTTATGTGTATTTTATATACATAAGTTACATTTTTATAATATTTACGAAAAAATTATTAAATATAATCATTGTTTCAATTGCATATAATCAGCAAATGTAATGCCGACGTTTGAATGATTACAATATATTAAACTATGATAGATTTTAACTTACGAATAATTAAAAGCAAATATAAAAGTAACCACAGCCATTAAAGAATTAAGCTCATTAAGATTAAACGAATTAAGCTTTAATGAGACAGTAGAAATCTTGAAAGGGGCCTGATAACTGAGTGATTAGCGCTCTGGCATTATATGTTTCGTGTTTGAGTTCCGACGATGCCATGGACGCTTGTAGTGGTTCGGAATCCACTTTAAACCATAGGTCCCGGTTTAATATGACTGTTGGACCTATGGCTGAACAACTTTACCCCGTAGAAGGACATCTCTTGTCCAGAGTAACTAGTGAGAGTTTTCCATACGATACGCAAATACGGAGTAGTTTCCTCCTCCTTTCCCAAAGGTCCTCCTTGAAGGCACTGCCCTCCTTTTCAGCGACTCGGAACCAAGTCGGACTTCTACCTACGGGTGCATCAACGCAACAGAATCTGTCCCCTTTCCCACCATCCATGAGTAGACTACTTATACGATGTCTGTCCCGTTCTGCCGGATACTGAAGATTAGTCACAACAACAACATAAATAAGAAAAATAAAAGCAAACTTCTTAAATAAAAACAATCGATGTCAGAAAAAAATGCTGACAACTAAATTTTATGAAAAAAAAAGAAGTGTATTAAATTGTATTCCGATTTTAATTTATTTTTAAAATTGCTCTCTATTGCAACTTTTAACATAGCGACCAATGTTACCAAAGTATTCCATCTTTAATGAAGTGCTACTTGTCATTTACTCTTTTTAGAGCGATGCGTTAATTATGGCACAGCAATCATTTGTTATAGTATCAGTTTATGATGTTCCCTTGGAAGGCGGTTACAGTGTGCGTGTTAAATACATAAAATGAATGTTACAACCCAAGAAAATATCTTATATCCCCATACACAGCATAAAAGAGGCCTGCAATAGGCCCTTTTTTTTGTATTGTATTTCTCATCAAGGATTTATTGAAGTTATCATAAATGACTACATTATTTTCCACCACATAGAAATGACACCCAAAACAACTCTGTTACAACAGCAGCTTCTGAAAAGGAATCCAATGTAAGCACGCATAGCTAATGGGATAGGATTCTGCAATTACTAACGAATACATAAATGGACGATTCCTTTTTACAACCCAAGGAAAAATATTAAACAAACAAATAATAAATATTAAATTGTTTTGAAAATATTTCGTTTGAATAAGTGAAGTATTAAAAAAAAAAAAAAAAAATTCCAACTCAGAATCCTGAAAATTCCATTTAACAAAAAATCGATTTGTAAAAAAACGATAAAAATTCATCCAATTTGCAGAAAATCAGTAAACAATTGGTATGTAAGCATGCATAGCTAATGATATAGGGTGCTTCAATTATTAACGGATGATTCCATTTACAGTACAAAAGAATATCTCATCACATCCCCATTTTACAATACAGCATAAAGGGGCCTGCAATAGACCAATTTTTTTTTGTATTTCTCATCAAGGATTGAAGTCATCCTAAATGTCTACATTATTTTCCACCCCATAAAACGACATCAAAAACAACTCGTTTACAACAACAGCCTCTGAAAAAAAAAAAAAAAAAAGAGTCCAGCGTTTATTATTTATAATCACGACAGACTATTAAAAAAGCAGTGATTGCAGAACATGCAGGAACAGAAGGTGAAGGAGCAGATTACTGTGATTAAAACATACCAATCACAATAATTTCCCGCTGCAGCTTTGTTATACCCTACTCATTTATTTTTAATTTCCCATCTGCCCGATGGTAATTCCCGTATTTCGGTGGCACTTCTTGTCTTACGCAGTCTGTCTAACCTATCATTGCGCATCGCCAAGCTCTGCAGACAGCAATCCATCTCCATCGTGGCGCTCCGGGCATATCAGCGACAATTACGTGTGTCGCTTTTTCGTCTACAGTGACGATTATAAGGGGGAATTGTTTTTGAATGAGGAGTAACGTGATTTTAGACGATAAAAACAAAATCGACATGAAATTGCACTCACTCCAAAGATAACGGCCAGCTAGCAAATCGATATCGATGGATAATTATCAGAAGTAATAGGTTCGACCACTTTTATTGCAAATATTTTATTTATTTTTTTTTCAGATTAAAAATATAATTATTAAAAACAAGGAATACATAGGTATAATAATTGTATAAATTCATTTTTATTCCAAGTTGTTTGAAAATTTATAAAATCATATTTTCGTAGAAATCTGATTTTGGATCAATAGAAATTTATGTTGTGAAAATGGATTCATAAATAACAATAAAAGGAAATAAATTTCTTTTAGCCACACACAGATTTAATTTTTAATTTACAAGGTAAAAAAAAATTTTTTCTAAAAATGCTAATAATATACTTACATCTTCATTGGTGCAACAGCCTTGTGGTGGCCAAGGCCGTCTACATACTGGCAAATTTCGAGACAACAGATGCTTTCTTTGTATGGGGTAGGTTTGTCAGCCCTACGCCTAACGCTCTACAATCATATTAGACCGGAACCTATGGTTTAAAGTGGATTCCGGACTACTATAAACATTCATGACACGGCCGGGAATCGAAAAACCTCTGGCACCGAGTGCCAGATCACTAGTCCCTGGGCCATCAGGCTTATACTCTCACATACTTTGCTACTGTATTTCTAAACACAGTATTATGTATTTACTATTCTTAAATACAAATGCTACTAGTACTACAAATAATAAGAATTTTTAACATAATAAATATTTAATTTGCATTTCATTTGTCTACAAAAAATAAATATTATATTTCATAACATATTTAAAACACTCCACTACATCGTAAATACATCTATGACTGATCAATAGAAATCCTTCCATCAATTTTATATGCAATTTTTTTAATTTTTTTGTGAACACCAATCGCATCATAAACATTCCATTAGTTTATCCCTCCGTCTACAAAAACCGAAACAATATATGGCGCCACATTAAACAACCACACTCTTTTGTCCTACTATTTCCATTCTAACACCAATTCAATATTTCTTTTATTTTTTTTCCCCTATACCGTATGAATGCTAAATATATCATAACTCAGTCATAAATACCGTTCGATTATAGAAGAACGCCCAATTTTTCTTTTTTCCGTCACCTCGTTATCGAAAATAAGAAGAAGGTAAAAAAATGTATTTAAATCAAGTAATGATTATAATTGAGGTGATTCAATACATGCCCATTAAAATTCATAATCCGTTTAGGAGGCCCTAGTGACCACCGCCAGGATTAGCATGCATGAGTTAACCTTCAATCTGCAAATACATAAATGTACCAAAAATATAAAGGATACTACCATTTATATTAAGGTATAAACCCTGTTTTGTGAATGCCACTGACTCAAATATGGATGGGTTTGGTTTGTCCCTCTACTGTCATTTTGTTGCACTCTTTAGGCTATTTAGACCGGGTCCTACAGTTTAAAGTAGATTCCGAACCACTAACAAACATCCATATCACCACCTGAATTGGAACCTGAAGCCTGTGGTACCAAACTCCGAAGCACTAACCAATTTACCATCGGCTCACAGAGTCCAGAGGGCTTGTAGCTCGAAGATATGCTCGGGCGCCAGTAATACTACCCCCCACAATGCACAGTTAGTCATTATATGATTGCTACTACTTTTATCAACACAGTTTCTCTTTTCTTAGATACAAATGCTACTAATACTACAAATAATAAAATTTTTAATATAGTAAATATTTAATTTACATTTTATTCGTTTACAAAAAAAAAAAAAAAAAAAAAAAAAAAAAAGCATTATACTTTATAAATATATTTAAAATACTCAGTTGTCCTCTGCATCTTAAATACATCCAAGGCAGAACAACATCTGAAATCATTCCATCAATTTCATTTGTAATTTAGCAATAAATTTTTTGTAAACACCAATTATATTATACACAATCCATTAATTTATCCCTTCGTCTACAAAAACCGTAGCAATATATGGCGCCACATTAAATAACCACACACTCTTTGTCTTACTATTTCCATTCTAACAGCAATTCGATATATTTCTTTTTCCTATACCACATGCATGCTAAATATACCATAACTCAGTCATAAATACCGTTCGATTATAGAAGAAGGTCCAATTTTTTCTTTTTTTCCTTTCCGTCACCTCGTTATCGAAAAGAAGAAGATAAAAAAAAATGTATTTAAATCAGGTAATGATCATAATTGAGGTGATTCAATACGTGCCCATTAAAATTCATAATCCGTTTAGGAGGCCCAAGTGACTAATTCGAAAAATAGATGCAGGCCCGACTCCTGTTCCATAAATCACGTTATCCACGGGCTAAAACGGAACGTTTTATTACGCGGGTAATATGTGGTGGTTTGCGTTTTCTCGATTTTCGAAAGAGATAGTTTGGGGAGTTATTAATGAAGCAAACTGCGATGTGTGCATTTGTCAAGAGCTTTCTTGCTTATTGAGGGACGGTTATTTGTATGGATTGGTAATTAAGTTTGATTATAGGACTAAGTGATTTCACTACTGAAAATGCATTTGGCAATAGATTTACAATTATATAGGTGGTGTTTTCGTTTATTAATGTCTCTGTTTTTTTTATATAAGGATCAGAATAGCATAGTAGTAAATGAAATTGACACTCCTCCAGAAATATTGATGAAAAAAAATGAATTATGTTAAAAGCTCATTTTCGAAAAAATAATCTATAATCGAAGTTAATAATCTGTGCAGAATCATTGATATATATGTAAAAGCTACTTTTTTTTTTTTTACTGAAATTGTTTCCAACAAATATAAATAATTATAATAATTCGCCTCTGTGGAAAACTAATTATAACAATTTATTATAAAATCATCATCATTGGCGCAACAGCCCCATGGCGGGTCAAGGCCGTCTGCCTATTGGCAGATTTCGAGATAGGAGATGCTTTCTTTTTATGTGCTATAGTGGTCAGCCCTACGCGCAACGCTTTATAGTCATACTAGATCGGGACCTACGGCTTAAAGTGAATTTCTGAACCACTACAAATATCCAAGGTACTGCCGAGATTCGAACCCGAAACATGTGGCTCAGAGCGCCACGGCGCTAGACACTCGGCCTTCATGCTCCCATTATAAAAATCCCTCCACAACAACAACTAAAAGAAATTGTTGTAATATTTTTATTTACATAAAAACATTGTTCTGTAAGTATTTAAGAAGATTCTAAAAGTTGCTGTCAAAGAAAAATGAAATTTAAAATCTCTTCAAAATAGCACTTTATATAAATATATATATATATATAATGCAAGTTGAATTTGGCATATTTTTGGGAAAATATAATGTTTCGTATTACCTGAATGCCAGAAGATTTTCCTATTCAGCAATAGATATGTAGATATTATTATTATAATTATTTTAATATCTTTACATTTTTCTGATTAGATTAATTGATTGATCATAAATTTTAAAAATTGCATTTTATGCATGTAGTATAAAAAAATGCAATTAAATTACATTATAAAAATTCGTCCACGAGAAAAAGCTAGGGGAAAACTAATAAATTTGTTTTTAAGGTCTATTTAAATTAAATTTTATTAAACTGTTGGACCCTTCACAAAAAAAACTCATAATAAAATCTACGATATAATCATTAAAAAGCAAATTTTTCAAAATTTTTTTAATTCGAAAATGTACGAAATGACATAAATAGCAAATTTAATAACAAATTTTTATTCACAGTACAATGGTTAAATATTCTAATTGTTCGTAGGAATGAAATATTATTGAAGTTTATCAATGAAATATTTCATCTCAATACACGAAAATTGAACATATAAGTACCAAATTACTAACATTTCCATCTGAAGCGATATCTTCTTTATCAGTCAAAGACAATAAAAAAAAAAAAAAAATTCTTAACTTCAGTCTTGCAAAAGTACATAACTTAAGTAGTGTACTTTCTTACAAAAAGTACATATTCCTACTCTAACACAGATAATTGGGACAAAATAATAATAATAATAAATGGGTATTTATAATAAGAGCATAATATATAATCTTCGAAGATATTTGCACCGTTTGACATAAGTAATTGACATTGTTTTGTAGGAGAGCTGATAAGGACAAAGCTTCAGTGAATCGATATCTTTTTTATCAATCAAAGACAAAAAATCTTTAACTTTAAGTCCTAGATTTTCTTGGAAAAAGTACAAATCCCACTATGCTACATCCAGAAAGGACACTATATTTTCAATAGAGATAATTAAAAAATAGAAAAAAAAATCACATTTGCAAAAACTGAATCACTCTAAAAGACAGAAATAAAAAAGGATAAAAGTCTCTTAAAGACCGCTAATAGATTTCAAAGCATTGTGAAGCAGTGTTTAAAAACGTCCAACGTTGTGGCCCGATAACAGGGATTCAAAAAAAGAATTAGTAAACAGTAATAATCTTTCGTAATTATGGGTACTTTTTCAGGGTTTTGAAACTATATAAATAACAAGGCCATAAAAAGATAGTATTTTTCTACTTCTGAAATATGAATAAAATTAAATTGCTAAAAATTTAAAATTATGAATATCCTTTCTAATATATCACTTCTAAATATCCTTTTGCATTCATTCTCTTTTGACATCCGAACGAATAACTACATGTCGAAAGTACAGAGTGGGAGCGACAAAAACTGAAACAAATCGCGATGCCTTTTCACGACAGATTGAACTCCACGTCCCAAACTGCTGACTGAGAGAAAGGATAACACGCCAGCAAAAACTGAAACATAATTAAACCACTCTAAAGGAAAAAAAAATAAAAAGGATAAGACTCTATTAAAGACCCGCTACCAGATTTCAAAGCATTATGATGACATGGCTAAAAATTTCCAACGATGTGGCCCGACAGCAGGGATTCAAAAAATTTAGTAAATAGTAGTTATCTTCAGTATATTATCGGTACTTTTTCAGTGTCTTGAAAATATGGTAAGTAACACGGCTACAGAAAGATAGTATTCTATAATTTTTAGGGTTTTGATATGAAATTACAATTAAATAGATAAAATTTAAAAATTACTTTTAAAAGTGAAATTATTCAATAGAATGAAATATTATTTTACATTCATTCTCTATTTGACATCTAAACGAATAACTAAATGTCGAAAGTACAGCGTGGGTTGCGACAAAAAAACTGAAACAAATCTCGATGCCTTTTCACGACAGATTGAACTCCCCATCCCAGACTGCTGACTGAAAGCAAAGATGACAGCCGACAAAAAAACTGAGACAAAATTCAACCATTCTTTATTTCCCTCCTTTAAAATATAAAACTCTATTAAAGACGCACTAATAGATTTCAAAGCACTGTGATGACAAGTTTAAGAATGTCCAACGTTGTAACCCGATACCAGGGGATTCAAAAACAGAAATTATCTTTCGTAATTATGGATATTTTTCAGGGTCTTAAAACTATACTATATACGTAACAAGGTCACAAAAAATAGTATTTCATAATTCGGAAATATGAATACAATTAAATTGCTAAAAATTTAAAATTATAAATATCCTTTCTAATATATCACTTCTAAATATCCTTTTGCATTCATTCTCTATTTGACATCTAAACGAATAACTAAATGTCGAAAGTACAGCGTGGGTTGCGACAAAAAACTGAAACAAATCTCGATGCCTTTTCACGACAGATTGAACTCCACGTCCCAAACTGCTGACTGAGAGAAAGGATGGCAAAATTTTCCACCAATTTTTCTGCGATCGCAATAATACAATGAGGGAGAGCATCGCGTCCTCCTCATAATAGACGGCAGCGGGACATTTTTATCGGGTTTATTTGATTAATGAGAGCTCATTAATCAATAGCGAATGGCAACGTGATAATGCCATTTGCTCGCACCATCAACCAGATGACGAGAACATTACCTTTTCAAATTCGCATTAGCCAATTACAGGGGGAGCGACAACCAGATTTGGAAATATCAAATGGTCTGTGAGCTTAATAATGCATCCAGCGAAATGACGAGATTCAGAATTGGGATTTTCGTCTTCTCGGCACACTCGCAATTTGAGCACTGGAACAGATAAGTAATGGTACAAATCCCCCTTTTTTTCTTTTTTTTTTTTTTTTTTCTTTCTGTTTTACACAGTGATTAATAAATGTTGAAACTTTCAATGATACAGATGAAATGAAAAAAAAATAATAGCT
This sequence comes from Caerostris extrusa, assembly GCA_021605095.1. Lineage (NCBI taxonomy): Eukaryota > Metazoa > Arthropoda > Arachnida > Araneae > Araneidae > Caerostris > Caerostris extrusa. The sequence goes on along the minus strand of BPLR01014249.1, from coordinate 14,455 downwards.
GATTTTTTTTTTTTTTTAAATGCACAGTTTAAGAAGGATAAAATAAGTTATTCTGAACGATTAAAAGGTGATGAATCTAAATCATTTTATATATATAAAAAAAAAGACAATACATTTTGCACAAAAGTTAAAAAAAATCTATTTATAGTAAATGAGATTACTGTGCGTGTAAATCTTTTAACTAACAATTTCAAGGCCCGACTCGTGACTCAGTGCAAAGTGCGCTGCTAGCGAGCATTAGGGCTGAGGTTCAATCTGCTGGTGGCTTTATGTAGACACTGTTTCAGAAACCTAGGAGACACGGTAGCGTTTGGGATGTTCTGTATCTTGTGTCGTTAGTCGGACTACCAGTTGGGAGTCTTCCGATTTTTCTCAAAAACAATACGCAAATGTGGGGCAGTCTCCCTGGGAGCACTGTTCGCAAGATACGGTGGTAGTGTCATGTAGGACACGCAACACGGAGCTAAGTCAGACTTCTACCTACGGGTACTCCATCACAACAGAAGCTACCGTTTTCCTTCAACCATGATTCCATACGGGTTCGTGGGCTTGGTCTAGATGTCTACCGAGTGGGATAAGAAACATCAACATCCATGGGATGTCCGTCCCACACTGCAGGACACTGAGGATTAGACCCAATAACAATTTCAAGAAATTTTTTTGCAATAAATATTTTTTTGTTTATCTGATGCATATGAAAAGACATTATAATTAATGTATTATCGTTTTAATTAAATCAAAGTTGCGACTACTATTAGCAGAGCTCAATACTAATTTTCATCTCTATATAAATAGAAGTAGTTTTCAAAATATATCATTTCACTCATTTAAGGATAAATTATTTAAAATGCTTGGAAACAAGATAAAATTCTATTATGTTTATCCTATCATGCTGTCTATTAGTTTATTCTATCATGTTTCGTGTCTATTATCTATATTACATTTTAGATTGATGGCAGTTCTAGACTGCAGGTAGAAAATATTAAAAAGCAATAAATAGATAAAAAAATATTACAAAGCAATAAACAGATAAAAAAATATTACAAAGCAATACACAAATAAAGAAAAGTAATGCCCACATAATACCGATCAATGCTCTGCGACTATTGAAGTTGGATTATTAAATCTCATATGTAAATGCCAGTTAGCCGAAAATTAGTTATTTTTTGTTCATTCAGGCTTGATTGGCATAAGATTTGAATACAAAGTGGTAATCCACTTTGAGAAGGATGCATTTTATGAGTTCAAGGCATACTGGTTATTTAATAAGTTCAAATATGTCAGGATATCTTAGGTTTGGTTTGTAGCTCTATGGTAATTTTGTGCACACGAGGGTTAAACAGACTCGAACCTACGTTTAAACATGGATTTCGAGCCACTAACAAACATCCATGCCATTGTCAGGATTTGAACCTGAATCCTGTGGTGCCAGAGTCAGCCACTTGGCCAGCAGGTCACCAGGATATCTTTGGGAAAAATTTGGTTCTCATATTTTTGGAATGAGTTACACAACACTTACAGTCACACAGAAATAAATAAATAAATAAATAAATAAATATATATATATATATATATATATATATATATATATATTTATTTATTTCTGGGATATTTTAAAATAAATAATTCTCCAACAAGTTAAAATTTTTTTTAAACAATTTCACTTGAAAAAATATAAATACATATCAGTGATGTAAGAGAAGGAACAAAGGATTAATATTTTAAAGAGTATGCAAAATAATTGTAAAATTAGGCTAGGCGGAAAAAAAGTTCATCTTTTTTGAAATGTAAAAATTAGTTTATAGCACTTCCTGATAATTTTAGGATTTCAACAAATTTACTTTCCTGAATCACAAAACTTAAAAATAAAGTTTTAAGTAGGTAACAGAGCGCAGATTGAGGAAATTCAGACATTTTCCCTAACGGTGAAAAATAAAACGCCAATTCACGAACACAAAGACAAATTTATTGATATAATGGATTCGTTCTCACTTTTAACTCTTTTTATTTAGTTCAAGATTTATTTCTTGACTTTTTTGCTTCATATCCGTGCAACAAACGTGTAAAACAAGAAAAATACTCACATAATTATTCAATTGATGGTAAAGAATAAACTAAGAGTAAAGACTCTCAAAATAATCATTAATGAAATAATTTTAAAAATCATTAATTTAGAATTGAAATGAAGCATATGTTATATTTTCTTCAAATTAATGTTTTGTAATACTTTTAAAATTTAATTCTTATCTCAACCCGATTCGCAGCTCAGCGGTAACGTGCACCGCTGGTGAGCATTAGGGTGGAGGTTCAATCCACTGGTAGGTTTGTCGTAAACACTGTTCCAAAAAACGGGGACTCGATGGCGTTTGTGATGTTCAGCACCTTGCCTCGTTAGTCGGACTACCTAATGGATGTTTTCTCCCATATGATACGCACATGCGAGGCAGTGCTCTCAAAAGGCACTGTCCTCTTCTTCAGCGACTCGGTACCAAGTCAGATTTCTACCTACGGGTGCTCCATCACAACAGAAGCCTTCTAGAAGAATTATAAGCCTTTCCCTCCTTCCATGAGACCACACGGGTTCTTAGCCTTTGTCTGGATGTTGATGTCTACCAGGTGGGATAATAAACACCAACAATTTCATCTCAAAATATTACTATTTTCCCTATCAATTGTAATTTGAGGGGGAAAAGTCATTGAAATCATTCTGACCTTCCATTTACATTAAATATATATATTTTAAAAAATATAACTTGGAATTAGTTTACTTTTAAATAACTACATTTTTTTCTACCTTAGTCCTTCAATTTATGGGATATATACCAAAACAAAGATTTAATAAGGATTTTACTAATTATATTACTGTACCAATAAGTTAAAAAGCATTACTACTACAAAAACTATCATTATGGTATGGGAGTTATTTATGAATATATTATTAACAAAATAATAGCTTATGATCTAGAGTGAGTTTAATTTTTATTATTTTTTATTTTCGTCTTGCCAAATCTTAATGCAGCAACATTAAAGTAAAAAATTTATTATTCACCTAAATATCAGAAAATTCTGACAAAATAAATAAAAAAAAAAAAAAAAACAAGCTATCTAAAAATAGAATTGATGTATATAATAATAGATGTGTGTATGTATCAGCATAACTTAAAATCTGTAATACTTAGAAGTTCAGCTTTTTTTTTAAATCTGAATTTATTATTTCATTTTAAAAATTCACATTAAAATATTACAAAATATTTTTTTATATTAATAATTTATCCTTTAAATAAAATTCTTATTTTTTGCCATCTGATATTCATGCCACCAGATGGAGCCAGCCGTATAAACTGATCGACGCCATTAGTTATTATTATTGAAAAATAATAATAATAATGAAAAGTTGCAGTATAAAGTTAATTAAAATTTACTGTATGATATAAAATCAACCGAATCACATATGTAAATATGTAAATCGAAATATGTTACATGAAACAGTGATTTAACTTTAATTTTCTTATTCAATTTTACTCTTTAGAAAAATGAGTCTCCTACGAACATATACGAACGAACATTTCTACAAAATTAAATAAATATTGATTAGTATTTTATTTTAAAGAATAGGACATTTTAAAACTATATTTCATTATTGTTTTAATTTATATCTATTCAACTTGCTGTTTACTGTTAAATGCAAAGCTGATTTGCGAAGGAGATGCAGATAAGAAGGAATTACGGCATAAAGCTGACTATTGCTTATCATATTTTTCTTTTTTTCCTTTTACATAAAATTGAAAAGTAATGTTCCATAATGATTCAGATTCATTTAGAGGTAGGTACGTTTTTCAATATACTAAACTGTAATAGATATTTATAAGGATCACAATTTTAAGCTACTGCATTTGCAAGACAAAGAAAATACTATTACTACTGGATTCTGTTTCTAGAAGATCCCAACAGATGTTTAATTTTACTTTCCAAATGAAGTTTCTGGTTTATTAATATGCATCAAATCTTGGAAGAAATTAGATGATAGCCTTTTCTGTTCTTATTTTTGTCAAATATTTTTAAATTAGAGACGATGATATGTTGTTTACTTTTGTTTATATTAAAATTGAAGATTCTTTTTGTCATCTAAAATTATTTTTATTTCCCCATTGCGATTTTGTTCGCATAAAAATTTATTTAACAATAGTAAATAAAATGTTTAAATGGTTTATGTTTAAAGTCAAATGCTACGAACATTTCTTTAATTTTCATATAAAACAAATAATTAAAGATGAAAAATAAAGCATTTTGTGTGTTTGTGTAAAAATGTTTTTCTGTTAAGAATACCAAGGTACCATACCATTACCAAGGTAAAGAATACCATAGATGACTATAGCTGATTGTATTAATTACTACATTTTCCACAATATTATTAAAAAATTCTAATTAAAATCATTGAAAGGTGTCTAAAAATGACATACTTCAAGTATGAACAAAATATTAAATACAATACAGCTATAGAATTTAAAATACTTATTACAGATTTTTAAACATCTATTTTGCAAAAGTTTTAAACAACGCCTAATAAACGTCTTACAATCGATTATACACTTTAGGGTTCCAATTTTTCGACAAGTCTGCTTTTCGCGCCAAATGAAATCAACAAAGGGCAATGAAACAAATACGGCTACGGTCATTTTGTTTGTTTAGGTAGGGACTTGACGATGCCAACATAAAATCTGAAATCAAGAAGTATAACAAATAATATGTAACACGTTTAATTTGTATGACTTTATTTTGATTACATTGTAAAATTTAAGTAACTGATTGATTGATTGATGGTGGATTGATAAATTAATAAATGATTGATGGTGCCCGGATTGATATTGGATTAATAAACGGATTGACGGTGCCCGTGGGCCAATGTTGCCCGGTGGACTGTTCAGAAAAACAATCTGCAATGTGATCTACTGTCTGCAATCATTATTTGTTTGTATGATTCACTTAAATTTTACAATATAATCAAAATAAATTGCGGCAGACTGGATTGATGATGCCCGTGGTCCAGTGTTAGCCCGGGGAGGTTTGGTTTTTTTTTTGTCGCTCTACTATTTTTTTTTTTTTATTGTTCGCTGCTCTGTCGCTTTTGTCGTCATTGTTTTAGCACTTTAGGCTAATTAGACCGAGTCCTACAGTTTAAAGTTTCCGAACCTCTAACAAACCTCCATGCCCCAGCGAGGATTCGAATCTGAAACCTTTGGTTCCAAAGGCCCAATTGGCCATCAGTTAGCAGGCCAAGGGAAGGAGTTGAATTAAACTGAGCACCTAAAAATGCTGTTGCCAAATTGCGATGGTTATTTTCAATAGGAACGTATAATTGGCTAGGTATTAATGTCTAAGACAACATGTTTACAAAAAAAAAAAAAAAATCAAGTACAGATTGCCAAGGCAGAAAGGGAGCCTATAAATGCCTTTATAATTCCAGTCGATAATAATCGGGAATATCATCCCCTTTCGATAAAAATCCCCAAATGCGTGCGTGTTGCTCGGGTGACACGACTACTCAGCGAAACACCTTGTCGATTGACACTGACACACACTGAAATGTCATTTGTCATCCCTCGCGACACGTTTCAATTCCGAATCCTCATTCAATTTTTCATTCCCTTCTCCAAACGATTCCGAGCTTTAATGGTGCACCCCCCTCCCCCTGCTTCAACGGAAGAGGGAGCAAACGACGCTTATTAAAAACGGGGAAGATGAAGGGTGGAGCAAATTCATCACGAACGACACTTAAAGCAGCTCAATTTTCAGTTTGGCAGATCAAATGACTTAGGGAAAAAGAGAGGGAGGAAAAAAAAAAAAATGTTGGAAATGTCTCCAATTTGGAAAGAAAAAATGAACGTAAAAAAAAAAAAAAAAATTGAAGAGTTCTACAAAATGATTCCTCCCAATTAAAAAAAATATGTAGAAAGGATGGCAAGGGGGATTAAAAATACAGGGAAGGGGTGTAGTATCGAAGTAAGGTTGTTTGAAAGTGAAGTGATTTTTTTTTTTTTTTTTTTCAAAAATAAAATAAATATATATGTTTATTTGAAATGCTTATTAAAAAGCATCAGTGCTCGTTAATTTTTTTTTAAAACTACACAGTTTTTTTTTTTTTTTTTTTTTTACGACTCTTAATTTTCGAACAGATTAAAATACTACTTAACCAGTCTAATTTGACACTATATGCATCCTGAAAAGTTGGCATATTTTATTTTCTCTTTATCTATGGTTTTAGTAAATTATATTGCGCAATGAATAAAAAATTGATCGTCAAATTATATTTAGGATTGTCAATGTCCTCTCCCCACACCAAAAATATAATGGAGAACGCTGAAGATGGGTAATGCAATTCCGTACGATTCGATGCAGTAAACGTGTATATTGTTATTCAAAAACTTTTCAATTATTACTCTCAAAATTGAGTGAATAAAGAATGGAATACTATCCACTATAAACCATTAATCAACACCTAAATTAATAGGACAAAAGACCGGAACTATAGTTTTAAAATTTGAATGGCAACAACCCATGTCTCTCTCTGTATATAATTCTCAAAGTTTACGTGTGCGTGTCGGTCTATGCACGGCCACAATTTACATCCAAATTTCACAATAATTTGCAGAGATACTTCTAATACAGAACATAGATTAACTGAAAAAAAGTTTTGAAATTGGATCAATTTGTTAATAAATGAACTTCTTAGGTTTTACGCCAATTTGGCAATTTTTCGTTGTTGGCGAATTTTTTTAAGGTTGGTGTTATTTTTTAAGCTTTTATACAGTACACAGACATGCCAACGAACTAACCAAGGAATTGCAAAAAACTAGAATTCTATTTAATAAATAAGAAAAAATTGCATTGTTATTTTATAATAATGTCCGGTTTAATTCTCGATTATTAAGCTAAAAAGTCGCCAATGTCACAATCCGAAGTACATTGCCAATTCTTTTTAGATTACTGCAGTCAATTCAAGGAATTGCCCACTGGATGTTCGAAATTTGATAAACCTAGAGGTGAGTTTAGGAGGGGTGTCTTTCCCAACATGATATTGGGAGAAAACACGTCTTTGAATTCCAACTGGGTTTTCTTCTGAGGAAATTCACTATCCTGTCTACGGATTTTCAAAATTTGATTAGCCATAGTGGTGCCACGCCTCTACCAGAGTGAAGTTGGGAGAAAAAAAAAATAATGCATTTCCAAATTAAAGCTATTAAAACTTAGAAATACAATTTCTTTTCAATAAATTGTAACTTTATCTGGTATCAAAGCAAAGTTCCAAAGTGTATTAACAGATGGCATTGCAAGCTGCATAAAAGAAGATGAATTCGTCTGATAGCGATATTTTGAATCGAAATTACAACGTATTTGGCATGAGTTGCACATGAAACCAACTGTAGTGTTCAATGTGCTTGATTGTTTCAGTTTTTTGACGGAAAAAACAACTTCCAAGTCATTCAATTGTTGTGACCCCCTGTTAGTGGAAAGCCCATTCACCACGGCAAGGACATAATAAATTGGATGGGAAAATTGATGGAACTTTTTGATGCCGTACCGTTTCCCCTTTCTTCAAGTACCTTCAGTTCAAACTTCAACTCATTGTGACGAGTGGTTCGTTTTTTACAGCATTTTGAAAGTGGGACTTAATTATAATCACCCTGTTTATTAAAAATAATATATCAATCAAATATAGCTTCTATGCCATATATGAAAATGGAATGAACTAATACGAAAAATATTCCCATTTATCAATCTTTTTTATAAAAAATATTCCTTCAAAATTAATAATAATAATAATAAATTAAATTAACGTGCACTTAACATTAAATTAAAATTATAACCAATATTTTTTCCCACATAAAATTAATACTACATAAAAATATGAAAATGCTACTTTGAATTAAGGTAATCATTCAAGAATCATATAATTAATAAACTACAAAATAAAATCGCTGCCGAAAAAGAAAAATAAACAAAGTGATGAAAATTGGTTGACTCTAAAGGGATTTTTCTGCATCCAATCTAATAACATCCATTTTAATAACAAAAGCGCAATTTTATCGAGATAACGAAATAAACAGACAACCTGAATCAACAGCCGAACGGGCGGAATGGCTTTAATTTTTTATGACAGCACAACTGTTTTCGAAGCACTTAGCGCGAGGCCGTAAGCAATTAGCGAATGAAATTGAGCTGCAACTCTAATTGGTCTGACATTCGAGTTGCGGAAATTGATCAAATGAATCTCGCTGAACAAATGCGGGCACATCGTGAAAAGACAATTTTCTGGCTGTGAATGGAGAACGCAGTCGGTTAAATACATTCTGCAGAAAAAAGTTGTAAATGCTACTACTACAAAACGAATCTTGACTTGACGGTAAAAATCGAGACCACTTCAGACACGAATGCGATTTCGCAACGTTCTAATTAGTCATAAACGTTTATTTACTTTTGGAAAATAATATTCAGAGAGGGAAACAGAAATTACGAATAATTAGATATTGTACTTTAAGCGCCAATTACACCACCAGAAAAGTGGAAATGAAGATAGTTGGATAGGAATAAGAGTGGGATTTGAATAATATTGGAAGATGAAAAAACGCAGCAAGAAAATATCCAGAGAAATTAATCAGTAAGAAATCGGATCATGAAATAGCAATAGCAGAAGAATTAATACAGATTTTTTTAACAATTAATTAAATAAAATTAAATAATTTGCACGTATTAAAGTATTCACGCTTTTAGAAATAATTCCAAGTAAATTCAGTTGATGCTTGTGTTTAGTAATTGATAATGAATGCAATAACTGATACATATACAAGGTGATTATAATTAAAGTCCTACTTTCAAAATGTTATAAAAAAACCACTCATCACGAGTTCAAATTTGAAACTGAAGATACTTGAAGAGGGAAACGGTATGGCATCAAAAATTCCAAAGTGCATTAATAGATGGCGCTGTAAGCGGATTAAAGAAAGTGAATTCGGCTATCAGTATTATTTTGAACCGAAATGACAACGTATTTGGCATGATTGCACATTACACCAACGGTAGTGTTCAATATGCTTGATTGTTTCAGTTCTTTGACGGAAAAAACGACTTCGAAGTCATTCAACAGTTGTGACACTGTTAGTGGAAAAGCCCATCCACCACGGCAAAAGTCATGCCAAATTTAATGTGAAAATCGGTGGAACTTTTTTTGTTGCCATACCATTTCCTGCTTCTTCAAGTATCTTCAATTTAAATTTGAACTCATTGTGACGAGTGGTTCTTTTTTTTAGCATTTTGAAAGTGGGACTTTAATTATAATCACCTTGTATAGTATATAACTCTCCGGCACTATAGTCCATGTTGGATCATGGCCGTCTGCAAACCGGCAGATTCCGACACAGGATATGCTTTCTATTTTCCGGGTAAAGTTGTCAACCATAAGCCCAACGCTCTACAGTCATATTAGACAGGGGACCTTACGGTTTAAGTGGATTCCGAACTTTACAAACATCCATCCTGGGACACGAACATATGTAAAAGATTCAATATACACTGAAGTGACAAAAGTCAGGGATACCTCTAATATCGTGTCGGCCCTTCAAGTGCAGCAACTTTTGGTTTGGACTGAGAAAGTCGTTGGAAGTCTTCTGCAGTGAATATTGAGCCAATTATTTCGATAGACGTCCATAATTGAAAGCGTTGATGGTGCAGGATTTTGGGCACGAAAGACAAATCGATGATGTCCCATAAATGCTCGATGGGATTCATGTCGGGCGATCTAGGTGGCCAGATCATTCGTTGGAATTGTCCAGAATGTTCTTCAAAAAAACGAAGACATGGCGCATTGTCATCCATAAAAAATCCCATCGTTGTTTGGGTACATGAAGTCCATGAATGGCTGCAATATTCCAAGTAACATCCAAGTGATCTCCAAGTATGGCATAAGCATTTTCAGTCAATGTTCGGTCCAGTAGCACCAGGTGGCCAAGTCCAACGTTCAAAGTCTGTCCATGAAAAACAGCCCACACCATTATGGAGCCACCACCAGCTTGAACAGTGCCTTGCTGACAGTTTGGGTCCATGGCTTGTGGGGTCTTCCCACACTGGAACCCGACCATCAGCTCTTACCAACTGAAATCGTGACTCATCGGACCAGGCCACGGTTTTCCATTCATCTAACCAACCGGTATGTTCACGTGCCCACGAGAGTCGCTAAGCGATGTCGTTCTGTCAGTAAAGGCAACTCAGCTCTAAAATAATAGCCCAAGAAAGCCAAATTTCTCCGCACAGTTCTAATTGACATCCCTTCGTACGTCCCATTTTTTTCTGCGGGTTATTTGACGCAGTGTTGCTTGTCTGTCAGAATTTAATTTTGGCAAGTCGCCGTTAGTTTCAAGTAAAAGCGGTCACCACTGCGCTTCCATTTTTCATGCCCGAAATGTCATACTCGGCACATTTGACACACCATCTGGGAATGTTGAATTTTAAGCTATAAATGGCATGACCCATGTCTAGCTCCAACTAACATTCTGCGTTCAAAGTCTGTTAATTCCCGTCGTGCGGTCATCCTCACGTCAAAACCTTGTCAGATGAATAACTTGAACAGAAATGAATTGCTCTGCGAAAGCACTGGCATTTATACTGTTCGGAACGATGCTACTGCCCTCTGAAAATTTGCATATTGCTATCCCATGACTTTTGTCACTTCAGTGTATTTTGGCTTTGAATGAAAAGTAGTTTACCAAGGCATGAAAGGCAAATTATTTGGAATATTCTTATCGGCCCTTACAAAAACAAGTCAGGTCAAAAGGATCCGAAGCCACATCGCCTACTATCAGCTTAATGAGGGAAAGCAGATTCTCGCAATGATGCTAATAAGGACCTAAAATATCAGGATCGTCCTCTTTAACACATTGAAACGGTATAGTATTGGCATACAGTAAAAATAATATAGTCTGAATTCCCATTTTTTGTAAATATTTAATAAAAATTTAAATAATAATAAAAGTATATTATTAAAAAGAAAAGTATTAAAAATGCACTGTTACAAAAAGGGGTTAATATGTTCCGGAAAAATAGGCATCTATGCAAATGTGTGAATATCTGTCATCTGTCTTCAAAGTGTTAACCAACTTTAGCGAGATGCCCAAAAGTGATCCATAGTTTAAATCCTAAACAGTTTGAACCACAAAATGACTGATAATTACCAATCGATTGGTACATATGGGAACTAGATGTACCGCCCGTCTACCAAAAGCAGAAGCCAAAGAGATATGTTGTCCATACAAAAGCCGCAACTCTGAACCCAATCACTAGGATCCCTTTTCCTGGGACACGGTCACCACGTACGGCAAACAGAAATCAGAGAACTCATATTGTTAGTCAACATATCTTCACAATAAACAAATAAAAGACATTGTTTTGCACTGTTATTATTTAGACATTGTTAGAAGATATTATATATTATGTTATACTCAAATAAAAGACATTGTTTTTCAATAATTTAGCACATTGTTAGAAAGATATATACATTACTATTGTTTCAAATAAAAGACATTGTTATTAAATAAAGGACAAAAAACGTATTCTATAAATTAATCTAGAGAGAGAGAGAGTAACACAAGAAATAAACGCCAACATAAATATGACTTATATTCTGATTCTGAGATAATGCAACTAATGTTTGGATCTGATTTTGATCACTGAAATTTTTGGAAAGTAAGTGGCAAATTTTCAGAGACTGTACATGATATAAATAACTCCCCTTCCCATTTGTCCAGTAAAATTTCAACATAAAATAATGTTGCTTTTTACCATTGCTCATAGAAATATATCAGAGATCGAGAAGTAAACAATCTTGGAAAAGCTCAATGAGTTTTCGGAATATGTAACATGAAATTTTCGAATGATAATATGGAATTTATTGGAATTGATAGCGTAAATTTCCGGAATGGGCAGTTTACAATTTTAGGAAAATAATTCTGGATTACCTTGTAGGATAACATACTAACTTTAATCAAACATTCAGATCAATTTTTATGTTTATACCATGCTTTAATAATCAAAATCTAAAAATACAAAAAATTTTGCATTTCGTTATAATGACGTTGTTAATTTGACATGCTTAATTAAGTGAATGCATAAACATTGAGGAATATGATATAAAATTTAGTATTCACGTCAAGGTAAAAGAATGCAAAATTACTCAATGAAAAAGCCTACCTTCAATTCATCATTTGAGGTGGAATTTTTTAAAGTCAATTTTTGTTCGTCGTTTTTTAAAACAAGCAATGCACTTTAATTATAAGAATAAAACTTTAAAAATATATATATATATTTTACGAAAAAGATTCGCATAATCCAGATCAGGGAGTCTCTCGCTAACGCGAATTCATTTTATAATAATACCCTAATTAGTCGCAACATTTATTCAGTCTTCGGCCAATGATCTCGGCAGCTCCATCGCCTAGAAGAATTAAGGATAATTAGATTTTTCAAAGCGAAAGCCGTCGATGCTCTGAGATATGAGAGCAAACTTAACAGGGCGGGACAAAAAAAAAAAAGTCTCGCAAAAGTTGAAGGAAAAGGACGACAAGCATCTGAAACTGTTTTCTTCTAGTACGTCGGCGTTTCGGTTTCAAAAGGATATTTTCCCGAGAAAACTCTTACGCGGCAGGTTCCTCTCTTCCATTAAAAACTAAAGCTCTCATTAGCCAAAGCTATCAGCAGGGCCGTTTTTGGCTTTTCTTCAGATTCGACAACATGCCTCGGTGAAAGCACAGCTAGAGAGAGAGAGAGAGAGAGAGATAGAAGGAAGGATAAGAAGAAAAAAATAATTTTAAATTAAATAAGTAAAAAGCAAAACCGGGGAAAAGAGAGGAACTTATTTTAATCACGACGTGTGCGTTTGCAGCCCCTTCAAAGAAAACTAGTTTAACTTCTGTAATCAAAGTCCTTCCAGAACATACCTTCGCTTTTGCTCTTTCGAATTAATGGGAAAAGTATAGGAGCATGGCCGAGGTGGGGGAGCGGGAAAAGAAGGATAGACTGCTTTTTCCCGTTTTTCTAATGAAGCTGATTAGAAATTCGGACTTTTTGGAAGTAATTTAGGGTGTGTGCGTCTAATTACTTTTGAACTGCCGCTAATTAGCTAATTACCGGCACGAGAGGAGCACGTGCCCCGCTGCTAATTACTGGCTCAGGTGTAATTAAATGCAAAATATTGAGCTCTTGCGATTTGCATATTCACACCGGTTTTTATTGTGGATCATTATTTTACTATTTGTGCACACCGACCCTCCCCACCCCCTTCATTTTCCTTCGAATAGAATGGGGGTGAAGCCCCTTTCCACCTCGTTCTTTTGTTTCGAGCCCAAGCTTATTGCTACGAGGGCTTTTTACAACACCCCCTTCCCCAGCCATGCCCCCGATTCGTTTTCAAAGGCATTCGGATAATATTTTTTTTACCCTTTTTAACATTTTCGTTTCCACTACTAATTAGATTAGAAGTAGAGAACTCGCAGCATCTTAAAACATGCAAGGGACGGGGGTGGGGGAGGGAAGGGATGTCGTCGAATGAAAGGGGTGGAAGGGCAAGCAAAGCCGGCAAGGTCCAACAAGGATTACTTTCGCATAAGTTGAGTAATCGCTTTGTCATATGTGGCAACTCATTTGCACTTTCCAGATAAAACTCGCCAAATCGACATCTTATTTTGAATTTCGAGCAATTTTTTTTCACTGCAAACCGTTATACTCTCACTTTTTTTTTTTTTTTTTTTTTTTTTTTTCGTCCCTTTTTTTTTTTTCAACACACCACTTTCCTTCACGTATTTTAAACTGCAAAAATAATTCAGCAACAAAATCGAGATGAGAAATCTAAATTAACTTAAAAAAAAAAAGAAAAAGAAAGAAAAACAAGAGATAGGTAAGAAAAAATATAACATATGGCTCGAATTAGATGATGAGATTAACGTAAAATCTGGGGAGCTTTGAAACAGATACGTAAGCGATACAGTAATTTGCAAATAAAGCCACGGGGTAGTTGTTAGGAAGATAAGATTTTGGGTTGTTGCTAAATTCAACTAGTACCTTTCAAATATATTATTTTAAGATTGAAATTTCGATTCAAAACCTCAATGGCATATTTTAAAGAGTATAAGCATAGACCCAGTATGCATCAGCATTTTATAGCATCTTTCAATCGAAGTAATATTCATATTTTGAAGGAAATATATACCATTTTTACTTTGTTAAAATTTGTTTTCTTTAATAACTTGAAAGAAAATAATATAATTATTATTTTGTGATAAAATAAAGATCTAATTGTGAAGTAAATGCTTTCGATAAAATATTTCTGAAAACTGAAGACTTTTGAAACCTAAAAAAAAGTATATTAGCTGACAGGAAAAGTTAAGGATAGCTAATTTATATGTTTAAAAAA